>JBBPKT010000346.1:0-22475 GCA_038089395.1 Pulveroboletus frians | reverse complement strand
CATTCAATATGTTTGGGTAAGACCCCTGACAAGGGCACCGCATGGGTACATGAAGACTTGGAAGTACTGTGATTATTTATCAGAAGCATAAGTCATTCACATAATGCCACTGAAATAGAACCCTGTCCGACATGCTAGGGGCAAAAGGTAAAAAGAAGTAAAAAGATTATATTCTGTTTATGGCTGTCGTCAAAGCCGATTGGGTCCCTAGCAAGATGTTAAAAGGCTAACACTTATCAGGATTACAGATTCAAGAGCGAGTTGATAAAGCACCCTTCTCAGAAGATTGTTTTCTAGATTTGTCCATAATGACAGAAAACTAAGTGAGGTCTGCAATAACCACTAAACTAGCATCCATTCGAAAAGACGAAAAACTACCAATCTCTGTCCAGAGTATAAATGGATAGCCGGGCCCAGGCTTAAGGGACATAGAGTACAGATACTGCTTGAAGGGTCCCCACATACCACGGTTATCAGGTATATGATGCAGTCGTCCACCGTGACATAAATAAGGATAAAGTTGCTTTTGCCGATAGTGCTGTTACGAATCCCCTTGCACCTAACTATTTCACCTCACACTCTTTACTCACTTTCCTTCATCCTCATGTTCGTTACGTCACATGACCTCCCCGAGGCCGATCACATGACCAGTCACGTGCTATGACATCATCCATCACCTGATGAGTCTAGCCTATGACATCACGCCTCAAGGTTGCCACATGGCAAAACCCTAGACTACCCTAGACCCTCAATCTCCATCGGATCTCCACGGCAATCCTGCCACCTCCTAGATCTCCCGATCCGATCTAATCCCCTCATTGTATCCTTTAGTATATATTGGATCTCGATCCCGATCCTCGGATCTCCGATCCTATCTCCTAGGACTACGATCTAGATCTCAGGGCTCGCCTCCTTGCAGCCTGACCTCTTTAATCTCCGTCCTTCCATTCCATTCATTACGCTTACCGTAGTACGTTCCTTACCATGTATAGTAGTGTACAGCTTGGTCCGTGCACGGACTCAGGCAATATATAAGGCCAGTGGCCTAAAGCCGGGAACCCCAGCTTTAGCCACTTGTCAGTTTGGCTCCCTCTGTCTGCTAAGGGTATCTACCCTTGTCCCTCAAGAAGCTCTGGCGGTTCCTGCTCCGGCTAGCCCACGATACGGGCATTCCTTCCTTCTGCCGGGTAGCTCCGTCATCAGCTTCCTCTCGCTAGGGTTATGGTTTGGTCCAGCCGACAGTTAGGTTCGGTTTCTCGGTGAACGCGACGAGCCGTTCACAACAAGTGCACTATGGCGGGATCTCTGTGATTTGAGTCCCCAGGTTCGTGGAATACCTGAGATGTCCGTTGGCATACAACCATTATCCTGTAGTTTCGACACTGGACTATGAGCTGTCTACCCCATTGCCAGAACTCACACTGGCCAGATCAAATGGAAAGAAGAAGATGCTGATGAAAGGAAAGAAGTAGTCAAGTCATCCCATTCCTGCACATGGCTGAGGTGCATAGAGGTTTGAAGCTGCGCTAGTCATGCACCTCAAAGTGTGGAAGCAATGTGAACAAGTCTTTCTGCAGGTGATCTGCCTGACAGCTTAGAAATCCGAACACCCCATCATCAACACCATGTACCTTGAAATATAGGTCTTCCTGGACAATTCCAAGAAAGGGTGTGTCAGCCCTTATCACCATCTCCCGACATCGATACTGTGACCCATACCCAACTGGGCTTCCCTGAATATTCTCACGTCGATACGCCACAATCAATTAGTCATTACTCTCCGGTCTAGAAGTTTTCTGGATCACCATAGAAAGCAAGAAGTTCTCAGCCTCTTACAATACGAAAAGGCTTTGGTAGCTGTGACCATACTGCGTCTGGAGTTTGAAATCTCTGAGTCTAAAATTCACCCATGGACATCTGAAAAGCAGCCAGTACATGCTGGGCAGTTGGTGGAACGAGGCAAGGCACATAGATTGATAAGCATTGTGGAGCTTGGACTCGCAGATCTCAAGGGATTGATCCCGCAAGGGCATCCCTGTAGACTGGTTTCCTGCATTCTCTACCCTCTGGGACATGAGCCCATTGCCATGGTAGTATCCCCCACCCTCCTAGGAAACTGAAAGGAAAACTGCTTAGTAGGGTCCCGATTACCTGTTATGAGAGCACCTCGAGAACAATGAGCATGGCCCCAGGTACAAGCAATAGGGTGCTTAATTCTCTCAAAATGAAGTGGATAACCTCAAAAAACATTGCATAAGGCCAATGATAAGGCCAAGAAAAACAACATTTTTTTTTTCGCCCCTGCTGAGTCACCCCTCTGGTTCACTTCTGTCTTTCTCCGGTTTCGACTTTACATCATGAGGATGTGACATAGTCAAAGGGGGGTAGGGAGCATATAGCAAGGAACGAGCAAATCTCCTCTTAACATTTCCAATTGAGTGAGTATCTCAAGATCCCCAAGAGGTTGGACGAGATCAAGAAACATCCTCTCAATTTTCCTGTGCTTTTTACCCGACTTCTTCACTTTTTACCATGATCCAGCAATGAAAACCACGATCATTAGGAGTTGATGCTGCTGACCGAAGGCATTACCTCCTGAGTAGGAGTATAAACTGCTTACACACCTCGATCTGCCAAAGAGAATAAATTTGGTGAGTCCTCAGCAGGACGATAAAAGGCTTACGTCAATGCTTAGTCAAGAAGCGTGTCTCATCCGGAACGATGTTAAACTACGGTAGCAAGTTAAGGTTCTCAATACCACGAGATTAACTTTGGCTACACTGGTGCATGTGACTAAACTGCGCACAAGGATTGATAGATCCTAGCCCTGTCTGGAATGACAGTAAACTACCACTGGAATCTCCTGAACATGAGAATAGTAAAAGGTTCAGTAAAGGAAAACCAGAAGTGGGTTGTATTCTCCCACGGATTGAACGTGGCATCTCCTGGGCAAGAGACAGAAGTAAAAGGCTGCATCAAAGTCTGGCTTTACCAGCAGCCCAGAATCCAGCTGAAGGGATCACCAAAGTCTGGCATCTCCAGCACTGCAGAATCCTGGTGAAGTGATCAAACCGTTGTAGGAGGTCGAATCCTCCTATGGTCGTAAACCCCCCTTTCTGTCCATCACAAGGGTCCATTCAAGCATCCATAGCATCCATTGTCCATCTGGGTAGGTCCCTTTTTTCCTTCCATTGATGTCTTCGTCCATCTGTATCTGTCTGTACAATCCAGCCATTTGTTCCAGGCCTGGACTGCATCAATCCAGTGCTGGATCCATTCATCCAGGTCAGATTCGTTTAGCTTACATATCTGCTGGGTGCCGTTTGGACCCAGACTAGTTAGGCCTTGTAGATAGAAGTCTATGGGTATTCCTGGGACTATAAAAGGGGTGTACCACACCTCAGAAAAGGATCCTTCTTTCCCTCCACTTTCTATCAGTCTGAAAAGGGAGCTGCCTAGGTCCTCTACTCACTTTGGCCTGTCTTTCCTGTCCCCCTCCCTTGGGTCGAGTCCTATACTCACACCCTTTCTTTTTCTAGTCCTTATCCTCTCTGGAAAGAATTAGTGTTTTACACCGTCAAGATAAAGTCTAGACTATCTAGCATGCTAGTGCTCACGTGAAGTAGGCAAAACCAGAACATCGTTGTAGGAAAATGTGAAATCTTCATTATCACCAGCGGCTTACGTCAAGCTGGTACCCCTCAACCTGCTGTTTGCAGTCAAGTGTGAAACTGCCAGGAAGAGTTGTCATTGTCAGTCCCCGAGATAAAACCGTCACCCCATGTCTTAATTTATTCAGTTTCTCTGCTCAACTCCAGTAAACCCTCTCTCACAACCTCATGTATCACAGCACTTGGTGAAGTCTGTTCCATTATGTTAAGTCTCATGACTATCAAAAGGCATACACAGTTAAGGCTCTGCGTTATCAAAAGAAGTATCATCTAGCACATGATTAAACTACAAAGGAATTCCATGAAACCATCTAATGCAAGAGTTACCTGGATCTCATGATCTTGTGACACTCCATTTTGGAAATCCATATACCTGCTATCACCCGAGAAAATCAAAAAGAAAATAGAAAACTGTATAGCCGAATGCTAGGGGGGTCACCCTGGTCCTTCATCACAGAAAAAACACTTGGAAAATATGTCCAAGGGGGGTCGTTTACCCTCCACCAAAAAAATACATCTGCATCAAGAAATGATAAAAGCTGTCGCCATTGAGTTCAACATTTGGCAAAGCACCAGCCCAGTCTCTGCAATTATGATTCTCCCCTCTCTCACGTTATCTATTGCTCCTGCCAATTAAAGGTCAAGCATCACGTAACTTATAACCACCAGAAAAGGAAAAGGATTCCCACACCTAAAAGAAGGACTTTAGAATATCTATTGTTGGGTTCTCCTCTCCAATTCCTCGCCGATCTGACTCTACTGAGCTGAAAAGTACAGAAATCACTTGGCAAGTCTGTCTCATCAACACTTGGCATTCTTGGACAAAGAAAGGCACTTGGTTTTACATTGTATTTTTAGATTTTATTATTCACATCAAGGGTGAACTATCAGGCCTCAACTCAAGAGAAGAAGAGATTCAAAGAATGAGAATTCCAAGCGTGAGGCTACTGTACAGGTGACTACCTACTTATATACCTAACTACTTTTTGTACATGTGATGACAATGGAACTTCATAGAATGCAATGGAATGATTATATAAGCGATGATGTCGTAGATGGAATTTTCTGGAAGATTCGAGATAAGATGAGATACGGGGATGTCACGTGATGTGATAAGATAAGATAAGAGGTGAAAAGGAGAGAGGAAAGTGATGGTTCTGACATTACCCCCTTTTCAAGGTTGATACTCCAGATCAACAAGAGGTGCGAAGTTGAAGAGGTATTGAGGGAGGCGGTTTACTGACTTGGCGAAGTTGCAGATGCTTTGTCGCTCAAAGAAAGGGGTGAAGGGGGAATTGCAACAATCTTGGTTGCAAGTATCATTGCAGATGACCCATATGGCGGACAGATTTTTGTGGTGGAATTTCTCGACCAATTTAGGGGCATTGGTCACATGTGTCTTAGGTTCCCAAGTTCTGTCTTCTTTTGGGTAACCTTTCCACTGTACAAGATATTCCGTTTTGCCACGTTTCTTTCAAGAATCGACTATTTCTTCCACTTCATACTCCAGTTTTTGTTGGACGATGACTGGGTCTGGTGGTGGTAACTTCTTTTGTGAAGGGAAGGTGCCAATTTCATAAGGCCAGAGATGTGATTCGTGGAAGACCGGGTGGATTGTTTGCCAAGTTTTGGGTAGGGCGAGTTCGTAGGCGGTGGGTCTGACTTTCTTTAGGACTTTGAATGGTCCATGTTTCTTGTCGTCTAACTTCTTGGTCGGACAGACGGTTCATATGTGTGCCGCATCGATGAGTATGAGATCTCCGGTTTTGTATTCTCGGATTTCTCAGGTCTTCCAGTCATAGTATTTTTTCATCTCGGCTGAGGCTTTTTCTAGTGCGGTTTTAGCCAACTCCCTTGACTCTTTCATTTTGGTCACGAATTGTGTGGTGTCTTCACTTCAGACCTGTGTTCAGGTATCTTCAGATATAGTGGGTTGGTGTCTGAAGTTTAATAAGAACGGTGAGGTACTGGTTGCACTAGTGGTTTTCTGATTATGTGCGAACTCGGCTAGGCTCAGCCATTCTACCCAATCGTTCTGCTTATGGTTGACGTATAATTGGAGGTATAGCTCCACTTTGGAATTCTTTCGTTCCATTTGGCCATCAGTCTGTGGGTGATAGGCCGTGGATGGGTCCTTTTGATCTTAAGCAGTGTATATAGGTCCTTCATGAAGTTCGACATGAATTGTGGTCCTCGATCAGATATCACCTTGCGGGGGGTTCCGTGTAGTTTAAATATATGGTTTCTAAATATTGTAGATACTCCTTTGGTGGTAATAGATGATGAAATTGGGAATAGTCTTATCATTTTTGAGAACCTATCTATGATGACGAGAATTGCATCATGTCCTTGTGATTCAGGTAGTGGACTGATGATGTCAAGCGAGATAATCTCCCATAGGTAATCGGGGACTTCGTATGGGTTGAGTGGGGTTTTCCTGGCTTAATGGGTTGTTTTTGCTTTCTGGCATCAGTCACATCCCTTTAAGTATTGCTCTACGTCCTTTCTGAGCATCGGCCAGTAGTATTTGGTCAGGATGAGGTCGCATGTTCTTTTTATGCCCGGGTGTCCTGCCATAGGGTGATCGTGGTTCTGGATGATGATTTCTTCCCTCAGTTCTGGTACTTGTGGGACATAGAGTAGCTCCTTCCAATAGATGACCCCATTTTCCTTTTTCCAGTGAGATTCCTTGTTTTGGATGCCTTCTTTGGCAAATTTCTCGGCTTTGTGTTGGTTTTGAGTGATTTTAGAGGTGATGGTCTCTGTCTGGACAGTTCGGATTTGTTCCTTGGCCGGCGATGACTCACCCACGGCTTTGGATTTGGGGAAATACTTGGGAGGGAGGAGGATTTGTTGGGAATTGTCAAGTTCCACCCCCTTTTCAAAGTCTGGCCTCCGGGACAGAGGGTCTGCTGGATTGGTTTTTCCAGGACAATGAATGAAGGTGAAGTTGTACTCCTGTATAATTTGTTGCCATCAGGCTTGACAGCGGGAGAGATCGACAGGTTTCTTGTAAAATTCGAGGTTTTTGTGGTCAGTTAGGACCTCGAATGGGTGGAGGGCGCCAAGAAGGTATTGTCACCATTCCTGGAGGGCGTAGATGACCGCAAGCATTTCTAGGTCTGCGGCATGGTAGTTTCTCTCAGCGTCATTGAGGGATTTGGAAATGAAGGCGATTGGGTGCCATACGCCATTTTGGCAATGGGATAGCATGGCGCCAACTCCAATTCCAGACCCATCAGTTTCTACTCGGAAGGGGTCCATGTCTGTTGGCATGGCAAGTGCGGGGGCCATGGAGATGGTCTCTTTTAGCTGGTCCATGGCCCTTTGGCACTCATCCATCCATTTGAACTCGTTCTTTTCCAAGGTGAGTGTGTTCAGGGGTTACGCTTTTTTGGCGAAATCCTTTACGAACCTCCGGTAGAAATTGAGAAACCCTAAGAAGCCTTGTAGTTGCTTTTGGGTGGTGGGTATGGGCTAGTCGAGGATGGCTTGTACCTTCTTGGGTTCCATTTTTACCTTATTTTGTGACATGATGATCCCGAAAAACTCGGTTTCTTGGACTTCGAAGTCACACTTGTCGTGTCACAGATACAGGTGTTCTCATCGGAGTATCTCAAGGACTTCTCTTACCACCTTTCTGTGTTCTTCAAGGTCGCTGGTGAAGATCATGATGTCGTCAATGTATACAATGACAACCCCTCTGTCTATGAGCTCTTTGAACAGAGAGTTCATCATGGTCTGGAATGTCGCCAGCGAGTTGGTGAGTCCGAAGAACATTACTAGGGGTTCGAACAAGCCCCGATTGGTTCGGAACGCAGCTTTCCATTCGTCTCCTTCTTTCATCCTCACATTGTTATACCCCCATCTTACATCGAATTTGGTGTAGTACTTGGTGGACTTGAGTTTGTCTACCAATTTGTTGATAAGGGGGAGGGGATATCAGTTTCGGATGGTAACCCCATTAAGTTTTCGATAGTTCTGAATGGGGTGAAGTCTTCCATCTTTCTTTTTGATGAAGAAGAAGGCGGAGGCGAATGGGGATTTGGAGGGTTGGATGCGTCCAGATTTGAGATTTTCCTCTAGGAACACATCTAGCTCAGTTTGTTCTCTGGGGCTGAGTGGGTATGTTTTGCAATTGATCATATGATCTCCAGGTAGGAGTTCAATTACATGGTCCCAGGGTCTTCAAGGGGGCAGTTCGTCGAACGACTCTTTGGCAAAGACATCAGCGAAGTCGTGAATATATTCTGGTGCCGCTTCCTCGAAGGTTTTCTTCTTTTTCTGAGTGAATTCCTTGGCAGCTATCTTGGTGGACATGTTTCTGTAAGCCTCCATGTCGATTTTGAAGAGTCGATCTCCTTGGGAGAATCGGAACTCCTCTTCATTGTCTTCCTCATTGGTTATGAGCCTGGGAAGGTGGTTATTTTCGCACCGGAACTCAATGCGGCCAGTAGGCCAATCAATTGAGGGGTTGTGTGTCTTTAGCCAATTGTGTCCCAGGAAGATGGAGTTTGGCCCAAGATTGGTGATGGCCAATGCAATTTTCTCGGAGTGGTCAAGAATTTTCATCTCTACTATGACAAACTCCTTGATTTCACCTCCAGTGTTGTGGGATCCGTCAGTGTTATAGACTTTTATTGGTCTCGGGAGCGGGTGCGTATCAAGAGCATTGACTTTGACACACTCAGCGTCAATAGACAAGCCAGTGCATCCTGAATCGATGAGTGCCTTAACTTCGAATTTATGTCCGCTGTCCGTGGATATCTCCGCAGGTACTTCAAGGGAATTGCATTGTCTTCTCCATTCGGAAGCCTTTTTGAACTTGGGCTTCCTTTGGAGATCTCTTAGTACCCACATAGCGTCCTCCATGGACATTTCCCATAGATCGGTTATAAGCTGGGTGTCGACTTTGGTCTGTTGAGTCTCGTGGATGAATGACGTCAGGTGTTTCTTAGCGACGTCTATGTCTTTTTCCGCTTGTTGTTTTATCCAGCGGATTGACCATGGATCAACAGTGTTTTCCCATCGAGCTCTTCAGTGAGATCGGATCTTTTTTGGTTTGGCGTCCATGCTACCAAATCCTTGAGAACCTCGTTTGGTTTCATTGAGGGTTTCTACCTCTTTGACTGGAGGATTAGAGATTTTCTCAAGTATCAATTGCGCAATTTTGTCTGCGACTTTCACTGAGAAGTCCTTATCGGAATTGTTGACAAGGAGGACTTTTACCTCCCCCCTGTAATCAGAGTCTATTACCCCAGCTCCAGTGGTTATAGAGGCTTTCATGGCTAAACCAGATTGGGGTGCAATTCTGCCATAATGCCCCACAGGAACGGCCATGGAAAGCTTAGTATTTACGAGAGCCTGTCCTCGCTTTGGCACAATACACTCTTCCGCTGCGTACAGATCATACCCTGCCGCACCAGGGGTTCCTTGCTTGGGAAGAGGGATCTTTTTATCACTGCGTTTAATCTGTAGCGGTGTCTCACGTTTCAGAATGGTGTACTTAGTTTTGGGTTTGGTCTCGTCACACGTTTCAACGGATAAAACATCAAATTTATTGTCCAGAACAGTAACTACTTGTTATATCGTATATGCTAACTTAATTATTTTTCACTTTCTCTTCTCGTTCACCGGTCACGTGACTAGATCACATGACATGGCCTAGACCATGACATCACATGACGTCATAACACGTGGTCACCTCACTCTTTTAATTACCGTCGCTACGCTTCTATCTCACAGAACTCTCCCACACCTGTGGGATATCACTTACTATATGTAGTATACATTCACACCTTATCTGTAGCATAGCTTGGTCTGTGCGCATTACTCTGCAATATATAAAGGGTGCATCCTCAGCTGGTATCCCCAGCTTTGGCCACTTGTTCCTTGGGTTAAAACCTTGGACGATAAGTGCTCCCCTTCACTCTCATCCTTCTCGCGAGGCTTTACAGCAAGCCTTTAGTTGCTCGGCTTCGGTGTTTTTGCGTCCGCATAACACTTGGCCAAAGCTTCATACTGTAACCCAAGTATGTGACCCGCCCGACGTTCAGGGCTCAGCTTTTACAGAAGAAACGAGAGCGCATGAGTTTTTATCCGCCTCACAAGAACGACACAGGAAACGTAACGGGGCTTCTGGGTCAACCTTGATCCGTCTCCCCCAGTTTCGAAAGCAAATCCACGTGTGTGGTTGCCGGGCCCAGGCATAAGGGACATTGTGTAGTGGTTCCACGTGACGGACCAGGGCATACCACCCATAACAGGTTGAATACACGCTCGTCCGGCGTATTAAATACGGATAACGTTGCTGCTTGCCCATAGTGCACTAGGGCGTATCCTCTGTGGTTTGAGGATACCAGGTTCGCGGAATACCTGTGATGTCTGCCGTCAGCGCACGATACGCGTACGACACCGCTTGTTATCAGGCGTCTACCCCTACGGGCTCTTCACCCGTCGAAGCAAATTGTTGAAGAAGACCAACTGCCGCAAACCCCTCCCCCGAACGTTATCTCGACCCTCACCCTCGCAAGCGTGCCCAGAGCTTCGTTGAAAGATACGAAGCAGTAAGCACTGACAACCTGTCTGCCCCCGGATCCCCAAGTTTTGAAGGGCTCTACTCCGCCCTCCCCGAATTAGAAGAACCAACCGCTCCCCCTGCACCCGACCCGACACCACCTCCTCGTTCCCGACCCCGCCGCACCCAACAAATGTCCTCCTCGTCTCTATCCAACGATGAGTTGAAGGCGCTCCTCCAAGCACTCCTCCGGGAGAAGACCAACTCCCCCGCCGCCATCGCCAAAAAGGTAGCCGATCCCAGAAAATGGGACGGCGACTGCAAGACCTTCCGGAACTGGATGACCGGAATCAAAGTATGGGTATCCCTCCAAAAATGGGAAACAAGGAAGCTTCGCATCGTGGCCGTCCTGTCACGACTAGAAGGAAACGCTGCCGCCTTCACACGGCTCCAACTAGAGGAGTACATCAAAGAAGAAGAAAAGGAAGTCCTGGGACGAGACGGCAAGTCCCTCGGCTACACCAAGGGCAATGACGGATGGCCCCAATGGCCTGAACTCGTCAAAGCCATCAAGGACCACTTCCAGATAGACGTCCTTGCACACGAGTCTTTCAAGGCTCTCATGGCCCTCAAACAGAACGGGGCCGCAATCAATTCGTTCCTGCAAAGGTTCGAAGTTCTGTTCAAGGAGTCCCAGATTGAGAACGGTCATGGGATAGAAATTCTCAAGTGGGCAGTGGACGCCCGCATCTACATGCAAGTCCACCTACACATGTCCGTAGAAGAGGACATATACGAGTTGATCGAGGCTTACCGAAAGGTCGGCCGATCCTTCGAGTCTGCCGCTGTGGAGCGTGGATTCCAACCACCGAGGCAATGGGGGCCTCGCAGATACAACCCCCCCAACGGCCCACCGCCTAACCAGCGGTTTACGCAATACGGAACCCAACCCGGGCGTGGTGCGCCCATGCAAATCGACGCTGTTACGGGACAGCCCCAAAACCTGTCAATAACATGCTACAACTGTGGCGAGGCAGGCCACATACAAAGATACTGCCAGAAACCACGGAAGCCGAGAGGCCCACAACAAGGAAGGGCTCAGCCGAAGCCCCAAAACCTCCAGCAAGTTTGGATACCCGGCGCCGACGGGTACTACACGGAAGCGTGGGTGGAGGACCCACCAGCCAATCAACCTCCTGCGCCACAAGTGCAAACGGCCGTCCGGTCAGCTATGACAAGCCAACAAGAATATATGTCAGACGAGGCCCGTGCATACTGGGCTGACGTCTTCGAATCAGAAACCAAGGCAAAAGCGTCGGGGCTTTAAAAGGAAGCCGCTAACCGGGAGTAGGGTACCAGTTGGCGATAGTTTATTCACTGCAAGGTTAAAAGCCGAAAAACAAAACACAAAACTAGAAAATCTATTAAACATAAAAAAATTAGTTACCGCGCATCTGGACCCCTCGATTAGGGACGATAGTGACACTTTAGTTAGATCTGGTTTCGAGCCGATGGATGCAGCCGATTGTAGTACTATCCCTGTAAGTCCTACGGACATCCTCGGGCGCACTGGTAGGAAAGCGGTAGGCGTAGACGACTCGTTAACTGTGCTCAAGGGTGAACTGATTAGCCCCGTAGCTGGCACTGAGCCTGTAGCCAAGCTTTCCGAGTGCACCGACGAGGATTTTCCTATCCGTACGATTAGCCAGGTTCTGATTAATTTAAAGAAGTCTCCACCGTCCGCAAGGGGGTCTCGAAAGAGCTCGGCACCGGACTTAAAAAATAGTGTGCTTAATTCCCTATTTAAGAAAACAGTTTTCCCATTGGTATTTATTAACAAAATCCCTACAGAAAACACATTAAAAAACCCTGAAGAGTTTTCCGTCTCTGTCAATGTACGATACCAATCAGAAAAAGAAGAAAAACAAGTCACAATACCCGCGCTCCTCGACTCTGGAGCAGTCAATACTTTCATTGACCGAAAATGGTGCGCCAAGCACAAGATCGATCTCATTCCTCTCAATGAGGAAATCAACGTATACAACGCAGACGGTCAAGTCTGTTACGCTTGATCCCGAAGGGTCGAGCGCGAACTTGGTAAGATCCTAAGATACTGAGGCAAGGGGGTACCCTATAGGCGATAGGGCCAAGGATTCGTCCTGGTGGAGACCAGACGGTTGACTACCTGTTGAAGCGGGTGGACCAAGGACAATCCCTTGTGATCGGGATGGAACGCAGGCAAGAGCTAAAGCGCTCACTCAGGTGTAGAGCGGAGACACAAGAAAAGGAATAGGATGTTATAATCCAAGTAGGTCTAAGCTAGGGATACAGGAAGACTACTTGGGGTTTATATACAAAGACGAGGAAGTGCTGAGTAAGCGTATGGAACATGGAAGAATAATCGGCTGACTGATCGTTGAGTCAGCGGACCAATGGCAGAAACGTAGCAATGAGTAATCAGGGAACATTCTAGAAAGTGAAGGGAGGAACAGGTGTAAGATCAGGGGAATTACGAGCTTAGCGTAAGGAGAGCTAAGCGAGGAGAGACAAGTCCAAAGAAAAAGAGTGAGAGAAAACGACAAATCGTAACAAAGTCGGATCTCTTGGGAAGATCTCGCATAAAGCCGAACTTGTGGCCTCGATCAGCGGCCATCACGAGAAAATACACGCATTCGTTATCGGGCTGGGAACTCACCCGATGATTATAGGCTACGACTGGCTCTCACGCCACAACCCTGAAATCGACTGGGTCGAAAAGAAGCTGGAATTCACCCGGTGCACCGACGAATGCAATGCTTACGCACGGGCACTTATTCGAAGCATTGAGCCTGGACTCAAGGAAAAGGTTCCTGAAGTCTACCATGACTTCCTTGATGTGTTCTCCGAACAGGAATCTAACCAACTACCCCTGCGCAAGCCGTGGGATCATGCCATAGATCTTAAACCGGACTTCCAACCGAAGAAGGGTAGAGTCATCCCCCTTTCGGATACCGAACTAGAAGAAGTCCACGGGTTTATTGAAAAAGAGGTTAAAAAAGGATATCTCCGCCCATCGAAGTCCCCTCAAACTTCGCCGGTATTCTTCATCCCGAAGAAGGACGGAAAGAAACGGCTCGTTATGGACTACCGTTATGTAAATGAGGGTACCGTCAAGAACGCTTACCCTTTGCCCCTTATTTCACAGCTAGTGGATCGGCTTAAGGGCGCCGACATGTTCACCACGATGGACTTGCGCTGGGGCTACAACAATGTTCGCATCAAGGAGGGCAACGAATGGAAAGCGGCATTTGTAACGCCAATTGGGGCCTACGAGCCCACGGTGATGTATTTCGGGCTTACTAACTCTCCGCCCATGTTCCAGAACATGATGAACGACATCTTCGCCGACCAATACGCTTTCCTAATTATTTATATGGACGATATGATGATCTTCACGAAGGGCAAGACGAAAGAACAACACGAAGCCCTTGTCAAAGAAGTCCTCCAGCGACTCCGTGAAAACGATCTATTTATTAAACCAGAGAAATGCTCCTTCAGCGCCGACAAGGTAGAATTCCTGGGCATGAACGTCTCGAAACACAGCGTCGAGATGCAAAGCAAGAAAACCCAAGCCATCGCTGATTGGCCCGAACCAACTCGCTTGAAGCAAGTACAAGCATTCCTCGGTCTCTGTAACTATTATAGGAAATTCATCGCCGGTTTCGCTGATATCGCTAGGCCATTGAATGACTTAACAAAGAAAGACACCCCCTTCAGGTGGGGTTACCAAGAAAAAAGGGCATTTGAAGCCCTCAAGAAAAAATTCACGGAAGCTCCACTCCTCGCGTATCCTGACTCAACACGAGGCATGAGGTTAGAGACCGACACCTCGGATATCGCAACCAGAGCCGTCCTCTGGCAGGAATGCGAAGACTCGGAATGGCGACCCTGTGCCTTTCTGTCACACAGTTTCAACTCCGCTGAGTGGAATTACCCTATTTACGACAAAGAACTGCTTGCAGTCATCCGCGCCTTAGAAGAATGGCGCCATTACCTTATCGGACAAGAAAGTTTCGAAGTGTGGACCGACCATCGAAACCTTGAATACTGGAAGAAGCTGCAGACCTTATCCGGCCGACAAGCACGCTGGCACGCGCTTCTCCAAGAATTCAACCTCACGTTTGTATACCGGCCAGGATCAACCAACAGGGCCGATGCATTATCCCGCCGTCCGGATCACGGCGACACCGTCACAGACCTTAATAAGGATATTATTATGTTACCCGAAAAACTATTCATATCAGGAGTTACCTTAGAATCGCCATTCCATATTAATCTACGAAAAGAATCAGAAAAAATGCAAAACGAAAAAATAAATCATTTCATCTACGATACTGTTTCCTCTCTCTTCATTAATGAAGACTCCGATCGCATCTTTGTGCCGGAGTCACTCCGCTTAGATCTCCTTAAATTATCTCATGACGATCCGGTATCGGGTCATGCGGGCATGTACCGCACATACGATAGAATCCGACGCGCATTCTCCTGGCCGGGAATGCACAAAGACGTCACCAATTATGTTAACCACTGCTACACGTGCGCCCTCACGAAGGGATCGCAAACAGCACCCAAGCAGTCCATTCAACTGCTTCCCGTGTCCAAACGACCCTGGGAAGACCTATCCGTAGATTTCGTTACCGGGCTTCCGGAAAGCCATGGCTTTGATGCCATCTGTGTTATCATAGATCGATTTAGCAAAGAAGTTATTTATGAACCATGCAAAAAGGCAACATCCTCAATGGATCTTGCCAAAATATTCAGGGACGCCATATGGTGTATTCACGGCCTCTCCTCCACTATCGTATCGGACCGGGGCCTGCAATTCGTCTCAGAGTTCACAACCGAGTTGTGTAATCTCCTCGGGATCTCTCAGAAGATCTCCACCGCGTATCATCCCCAGACGGATGGACAAACCGAACGTATCAATCGGGAAATGATACAGTATCTCCGCACGTACGTCGCGAAGAAACAGGAGGATTGGGCCGACTGGATCAAAATTGCCCAATTTCATCACAACTCCTCCTTATCTTCGTCTCACGGATCGATTCCATTTGAGATTACGCGGAATTACTTCCCTCGCCTCGGATTTGAAGGCTCGTCCTCGTCCCTGGCTGGTACATTCGCACATTCTGCCGGCAAGTCCCACGCAGAAGTCCAAGAAGCTCTGGAAGCTTCCCGTCAAAAAATGATTGAACGTACGGACGAAGAGGACCCTACTCCATATCAGATCAGAGATAAAGTATGGCTCAGTACGGAAAACTTGAAGTTACCGTATGTCGCCAAGAAGCTCACCCAACGCTGGATCGGACCTTACGACATTATTCGGTTGATGCCAAACACAGTTGAACTGCGTCTCCCAAAGAATGCTCACTTCCACCCGGTCGTCAACACTTCCCGGGTCAAACCATATCGTGCCCCCCTTGATGGGCAGCCGATCTCCCGCCCAGATGTGGTCGAGGTCAACGAAGATGGTCATGAAGAATATGAGGTCGATCACATCGTAGGCTCACGTTTACGTCGTGGGAAACTGGAGTATCATGTCCGCTGGAAAGGATACATTGACACGGATGACACGTGGGAACCTGCCGCCAACCTGCAAAATGCCCCGGATGCCGTGGACTCTTTCCATCACTCCAATCCCTTGGCTCCGCGCCCGCTTCGCGGCCTATCCCTTGCCGCTTTTACCTCCCTATTCTCTGATTACGGTCCCCCCGGTGGGGCCCCCATTCAGCCGACTCGTCTGGAATACGAGTCCTAGGAGGGGGGTAGTGTTATATTGTATACGCTAACCTAATTATTTTTCACTTTCTCTTCTCGTTCACCGGTCACGTGACTAGATCACATGACACGGCCTAGACCATGACATCACATGACGTCATAACACGTGGTCACCTCACTCTTTTAATTACCGTCGCTACGCTTCTATCTCACAGAACTCTCCCACACCCGTGGGATATCACTTACTATATGTAGTATACATTCACACCTTATCTGTAGCATAGCTTGGTCTGTGCGCATTACTCTGCAATATATAAAGGGTGCGTCCTCAGCTGGTATCCCCAGCTTTGGCCACTTGTTCCTTGGGTTAAAACCTTGGACGATAAGTGCTCCCCTTCGCTCTCATCCTTCTCGCGAGGCTTTACGGCAAGCCTTTAGTTGCTCGGCTTCAGTGTTTTTGCGTCCACATAACACTACTTTAGATGAGGTAGAGCGACCTGTATCTACTCGTCTTTTCCAAAACCCTGTTCATTCTTTTCCACCATCTTCATACATTCCACCAACTCCTCTGTGTTCTGGTAGAATATCTTGACCCCTTTGAATTCGATATATCTCATTCGGGGTGGACGAGGTTTGGGTTTGTGGTCGGCGCACGGCCACAGCTTTCCACACTTAAAACAGAGCCCTTCTGCTCTGGCTTTGTCGATGTCCATGGGTTTCCCCTGGCCACCGAATGTTCCAACCTCTTTTAGTGGTGCCAGGTTGGTGGCAATGAAGCTGGAAGGCTTGGGAGCCTCGGCGGGTGTTTCCTTGTTTGCTGGCCTAGACCAGTGTGGCGTGAATTGAGGTTTTTGTGTCCCTCCAGACCTTCTGAGTTTGCAGGAAGCAAGGGCAGCCTTGGCACGGCGGAGGTGCCTTTCCCACTTCTTGATATCTTTGCTGAGACAGAGAGCGGATGACTCCTGCTCAGCGAAGGTTATGATTTCATTCTTTACTTCTTGGTGGTAGACGTGGACCAGCTGTTCATCAAATTCATCATTGTGGCGGCATCCTGCTTCCACCATTAATTGGGACATTCTGATGAAGAAGTCCTCAATTGAATCTCCTCCCTGCTTGAGAGTCATCAACTTCTCATAGGCCTCCCTCCAGGCTGTTGCAGGTCGGAAATGTTTATCTAGGTCAAGCGTGAACTCTTCCCAGTCTTGTGTGCCGATTTTTTCTTTGAAATAGAGGTTGGCAAACCTCCTGGCGGGATTAGCATTTTCTCCGCCCATGAAGCCCAGTGTGAAGTTATGAGAGTAGAACAGTGCAGAGCAAAGGGCTCAATGCAAAGGCAAAGTGATAACGTGAAAGGAAGAAGTGATATGACTAGGTGAGGCGGGACTGCACTTGCTGTCGTCAACAATGAGGAATTACGTTTGGAATTATATCAGGCCTCAACTCAAGAGGAGAAGAGACTCAAAGAATGAGAATTCCAAGTGTGAGGCTACTGTACAGGCGACTACCTACTTATATACCTAACTACTGTTTGTACATATGATGACAATGGAACTTCATAGAATGCGATGGAATATAAGTGATGATGTCGTAGATGGAATGTTCTAGAAGATTCAAGATACGTAAGATGAGATACGGGAATGTCACATGATGGGATAAGATAAGATAAGAGGTGAAAAGGAGAGAGGAAAGTGACGGTTCTGACATGAACAGTCTCATGACCACCGAATCTGGTATTCGACCATCGCGATTAGGAATTGCAAGTTTCGCAACCCTCATCTATGACATCACGGTTACCAGTGGCATAGGGCTCACAAAAGGCGATTTGTGCATTTTCCAACATCATCGGGACGCTGATTATCGGAAAAGGGGGGTAGTGTTACGAATCCCCTTGCACCTAACTTTTATCTTCACACTCTTTCTCCCACTCTCCTTCATCTGCACATTTGTTAAGTCACGTGACCCCCATAAGGCCAATCACATGACCAGTCATGTGATATGTCCCTCGTCCCTCATGAAGGCTCTACGATGGTTTCTGCTCTGGCTAGCCCCCGATATGGGCATTCCTTCCTTCTGCTGGGTAGCTCTGTCATCAGCTTTCTCTCTTTAGGGTTATGGTTTGGTCCAGCCGATGGTTCAGTTTGGTTTTCGGTGAATGTGACAAGCCGTTCACAATAGTAACAGATACAGCCAGAAAAACCCACAGACCAAGGATCTGGCCTCTCAGGTTAATGGCACAGACTATTACTCAGCCATACATGACATGATGGTACAGCCAAAAATACTCACAGGCCAAGGGTCTGGTCCCTCAGGTAAATGGTGCTAGCCATCACTCATTTGCAAATCAAGGGAAAGCTCTATGAAGTCCAGGTTTAGCCAGATTGACTCAAATGCAGCCATAAAGGCATTATATGAGGATCAGGCTCATAACCTGTTGAACAGGACCCTAGTAGCTACAGAGGATAGCTAATAGGACTTACACAGAGTGTTTAAGGACATTGGAATACTCCAATCTGATGATTACATGTCAAGAGACTTATTTAAACTCAGTAGTCTGAGTGTGAACTGTAGGTACGTGATTATCTAAGACTACCATAATAGGTAACTAAGTGCATACTACAGTAAAAGAGTAGTGAATGAGTCACACTTATTCAACAATTAACTCCTGAAAAACATAAACATTATATAGTATAAAAGCTTTACTTCTGCTCTTATGCTGCTACCAACTTGGACATATGTCCACTGTCTATCTAATCTTCCCTAACCAAGGGAAAAAGAAGAACCCTGTCAAAAAGGTCACTGCCACATCCCCACTCCCAAAGCTTGAATTCATCCTCAATGATGATAATGAAGAAGATCCTCCTGAAGAAACTATCAAAAAGGTGACCTTCTCTGGATGGGGAAAGGGTTTTTGAAAGGAGGAATGCCCTTGACACATGTTTCCTCCTCTAATCATAGCTAAGGACCCTTAAGCAATATGAATTTCCCTTACCCTTACTTACTGGTATAAAAGCTGCCAAAAGTCAGCACTGGAACTATTCAATCATGTGGGGATTGGGCCTTCATTACAGCCATGCCATTAGCACTAATCCACCTCTGTTCCCATGTTTCAACCTACTTATGTAGCATACTATCAGCATGTATATACACTGGGCACCAAAAGTGTTGCAATGTTTGATACACTTGTATTGTGCATGGTATACAAAGCTGGGCATGGGAATATCAATCACATCTAAGATGGTACCTTGATTCTTATCTAGATTCAGAGTTGGCCTTATTCTTCCTTCATATATGTAACATAGTCTATTTAATATCTGTTACTTCTCTTTGATTTCTTACCCACAGTCATTACTACACCTTCTATGTAGATATAGTGTATATAAAGTCAGATATCTTGGTAAGTGTAGCCAATTTAACCCTAGGGCATATGATTTTAGATTAGATAACCTAAGTGTAGTCTCAGGTCTAGCCTCCCTAGTCTTTGTCTATTATTTCCTTAGATAAAAAGTGTAAGGAGCAGTAGCCCCTGTAGATACTAAATGGGGTAATAACCCCTGACTGCATACTTATGAGTGCATGTGATATAAGGTAATCACATGTGTGGTATGTAAATAGAAAAGGAGGGGCCTGTCCTGGTGATGGGCCAATCCTCATACTACTCCTACATACATACTCATCTGTGAATACCAATTGGTTCACTTCACCAGTGTGAGTAAGGAGTGAGGACAGGGTGCAGAGCACCCAATATCATAACAACCTTACAGCTTTTTGAAATGTGAAAATGTGTATTCATGATGAGTTGCATGGTGACCTGCAGCCAAGTGAAGTTGATAGTAACCAGACCATCAGGATGAGGGGAAAACTCCTCAACAGGTAGCTCACAACCACCCAGGACTCCTGAGGAAAACCCAAGGGATCCTAAGGCCATAAAGAAGAGGGTAAAAACTCCGACAATGGGCTAGACACTGGAACTGAGCATAGAACCCAGGTCTAGCACTGCAGTAACAGATGGGGCACAGGCCTCCCAGATGCTGAGCAGCATCAAGGACAGCAGAGGAAGGGCAGCAGAAGCTGACCCTGCCCTCATGGGCCCATTGACCCTGCAACCTGAGAACATCAACTGGCCAGAGGCTTATCACCTCCACTAAGGGACCAATCTGAGAGAGATGTACCCATCAATCCCAGAACAACCCTCACCACCATCAATGAGTTCCTCACAGATGTGCAATGTCAATGGATGAGATATGATGTGAAACCTGAGAGGTTCCACAATCACAGGATAAATCCCAGATAGCATAATGCTGTGATGTTGGAATGATTCCAATGAAGATTTGTGGATAATGATGGGACAACTGACTGGGTGGCCAGCCTGGTACCCATCAAGACTGACCTATTGTCCCATAGTGAGGCAGGCAGCCCAGTAAGGTGATGGACAGCAACATCCTATAGCCAAAGTGGCCCCACCAGTTATATGATGACAGAACAGGGCCTTGCCCCTAATATGCTGAATCAACCAGCATACCTATCAGGTTGGGATTCTGACATGATGTGCCATCTATATGGCACCCCAGGACAGAGGGAAAGAGCCCTCCTGCATAAAATGGCACAAGATTGTGCCATAGCAGTGAACAATGCTGCAGGGGACAGTTGACCACCTGGTAATGGGCCTGTTCAGGGAGACTGTGGTCACAACACCAATGTGGGCCGACAACCTGCCCCAGACCAGGAGGAATGACCTTATAGGTGATATGATACAAAGAAGGAAGACCTTCCACAGGGAGGACCTCTCGATGGGGAACCTCCAGACAACCTGAGTGATCTAGGGGATTCAGATGATGGTAGTCAACCCAACAGCCAATCCAATGGCCAGTCTGATGAGAGAAGCAGTGGGAGTGAGCCCACTGGATGACACCATCATTGAAACTATCTCAGGGCATTTACCCCTGGTAATGCATGCTACATGGATTACATGCAGCAGTGATATGCATAGCATATATGGGAACAAGTCAGATGACTGACCAGCCCAGTAGGGCCTGAGGTGAAGGTGATGAATTCACCCAAACCCAGGAAGTATGGAGGTCAGGATGACCTCAAGAAATTCAATGACTGGCTGAGCCGGTTATTAAAGTACTTCTGTATGTTCAAGGTCACCAGACCGGATTGTGATGAGGACCACATACTGTACACAGGGTTGTAATTGGAGGACCTAGCCTCCCAGTGATATAACTAGGAGATCAAATCACCAAATTGAGCAATCTGGTTCTGGTCCTTCAAGGACCTGATCACTGGACTGTTCAAACGCTTTATGCATGAGGCCTTAGTATAGAATGCAGTGAACCAGTACAACCACATGAGGTTCTCCCCTGAAAAGGGGGCCCTCACATATTATAATGACCTTGGGCATTGCGCATACCAGATGGTACAACCCCCAGACAATTATTCATTCAGAAGAAAGTTCCTTTGTGGATTGCCCCATATGATTATTTGTAGTATTTTTGAGGCTTGCAGTATATCTGCTGAGTACTTCAGCATTGAGGAGATCCTTGAGGAGGTCCGGTGGATGGAAACTGCCCAGAAGGCTATCAGTTTGCAAATGAGAACAAGCCACTTTGGCTCTGGGAGGAAAACCTCCCAAGGATGAAGTGGTTCATACCCACAGGGAAAGAGGGCCAAAGGGACCTTGGGTAACATGCACAAATTTATGCATCGTGGTAATATGCTATTCTGTTAAAGGATGGCTGACTCACCCAAGACTGTAAGTTCAGACAAGACAGGAGTGGGTGCTTCCCAGTTAAAGGGTCCAATGACCTAGGTGAAAGGGCAATTCCTGCCACTAGATAAGGGGAAAATACAGGGTATCACCTGCTTCTTTTGTGATAAGAAAGGCCATATGGCCAACTAGTGCGATCAACCTTGCAGGGATCTACCACCAGCAGAAAAACTGCGACTGTATGCTATGGACATACAAGAAGACAAGGGGAATGAACCCCCAACTGATAACATGGACACAGGTCTTAGCAATGAGATAACAGCCTCTACTGACCCTGAACACATAGCAGAAGCTACCAATGAGATCGATGATGACCCTGCTGACGAAGGCCAAGCAGTCAATGACCGCTTCAAGCTGTATTCAGAGTGTTCAGACATCCAAGAGAATGATGAACCCATTGCCTACTTAGGTGCCATGCATGACCCACTGGAAAATAACCAGCCTGTGTGGTGTGCAGCGATAGAGATTATTAATAGGGATTCACCCCCTTCAGGCCCTGAGCTACAAGGGGATAAGGACCCCTGGCCAAGATGGACATGGTCCCTGATATATGGGGTGATCCATGACAGCAGTAACTGCCTAGAGTGCCAATGACATATCGCCTATATCATGGCTGATATCGATGAAGGAGATCCCTCACTGAGCACTGCTCAGTCATACCTATCTGAGCATGCTCGACAGGAGTATAACCAGGGCTGGGACAAGTGGGATCATGCACAAATGACAGGACATGGCCTTGATATCGACTGTGTCTATACAGTGA
>JBBPKT010000345.1:0-22513 GCA_038089395.1 Pulveroboletus frians | reverse complement strand
TCAGCTTAGACCTACTTGGATTATAACATCCTATTCCTTTTCTTGTGTCTCCGCTCTACACCTGAGTGAGCGCTTTAGCTCTTGCCTGCGTCCCATCCCGATCACAAGGGATTGTCCTTGGTCCACCTGCTTCAACGGGTAGTCAACTGTCTGGTCCCCACCAGGACGAATCCTTGACCCTATCGTCTGTAGGGTACCCCCTTGCCTCAGTGTCTTAGGATCTTACCAAGTTCGCGCTCGACCCTTCGGGATCAAGCGTAACAGCCTTCTTAGCCATGCCAAAGAGTACATCCTTGTATCTATGGCCAGTGACCTTTACTCACACAATGTTTACCTGAGGTCAGCTACAAAGGAGCATGTAGCAACACCCGCCTTTCGGAAATTCCGCCGCCAATTGTTTCACCGTTCGCTCTCAAAAATTCTGGAATGTCTGAAACCTTTTATGACAACTTGGAAAGCTAAACGATTTGCCGACGGCTACTATCGGCGTGTTATCTTCACCCTTGGGCCCTACATAGCAGATTACGAAGAGCAAGTATTGTTAGCTTGCATTGTTCGCAACTGGTGTCCAAAGTAAGTGAGCCTTAGGGATGTTATCGTATTGCTTACATCACGTGGGTCTAGGTGTATGGCCAAGAATAGACATCTCGACGCAGACGCTCTCTATCGATGTAAAGAACACACGAATTTACTGGTGGAAGATATTGACATTGGTATATTATGGGACGAATATGGAATTGTCGGCGATCTTATAGTGCGTCTCATCTTGAGCATGCACATAACTATATTAACCTTTGAACTATTTAGCCTTTCACAAACGATTTTCCCCATGCCGACATATATATAATGCTCGCACCCGATATTTTACATCAACTCATTAAAGGCGTGTTTAAGGATCACCTCGTGGAGTGGATCGAGAGATATCTCCACCAGAAACATGGTAAAGGTGCTGCCGAAGTGATACTGGATGACATTGATCGGCGGTGAGAGCAATCCTCCTTCCGAAATGAGATCCCTCATAATTAGAGCGTAGGATTGCGGCAGTTGCATCGTTCTCAGGTCAACGGCGCTTTCCGCAAGGCCGTAATTTCAAGCAGTGGACCGGCGACAACTCCAAGGCTTTAATGAAGGTAGGTAAAGTCGGCGGTGCCTTCGACAACATAGTAGCTAAGACAACTGCAGGTCTATTTGCCAGCTATTGATGGACATGTCCCTCCTGAGATGGTACGCACAGTGCGCGCTTTCTTGGAATTCTGCTACATGGTTTGGCGGAACATCATTGACGATCTGGCTTTTGAGCAGATTGGAGATGCACTGAGTCGATTCTACAAGTATCGCGAAGTTTTTAAGGAGGCAAACGTGGTTAAATCGTTTTCCCTACCACGCCAACATTCCATGAAGCACTACGTTGACATGATTCACCTGTATGGTGCTCCAAACGGTCTCTGTTCCTCGATAACAGAATCAAAGCATATCAAAGCCATCAAAGAGCCTTACCGACGATCCAACCGGAACCAGCCACTTGGTCAAATGTTACTTATCAACCAGCGGCTCAACAAGCTCTCTGCCGTCCGTTGTGACTTCACAGCACGTGGCATGCTCGACTCTCACGTTCTTGGTGATGTTCTGCCGCTAATGCACAATCAAAGTAAGTGACTATTCCTGATAATACATTGGTCATATTGACGAGTCGAAGGCTCAGGCTCTGGTCATGATGACTCAACCCTAACCCCAACTCATGAAAGCGCTTCCCGTGAAGATGGTGACGATAACGAGAGTGCCATTGATACTCACCCAACTGACATACAGGCGCATGTCAAGCTTGCGCAAACTTTTCGTAAGTGACCCAGCATGTATTTTTGAAATATAAGAAACACTTTAACTTTAACATCTAGAGCGCAAGCGAGCCCGTGACGTGACTCAACTTGGGGAGGAGCTTCGTATTCCACACATTGAATCCCTCCTTTCAAGGTTTCTATTTGAGCAACGACATGACATTGACGAAGCCAATGTATCACTCGATACTCCCGAATATGACTACCCTCAGTACACCGGCCCAGTCAAGGTATTCAACTCTGCAAACACGTTTTTCTATGCACCAAGCGATGTTTGTGGCATCCATGGCATGCGTCGGGAGGTCATTCGCTCCTGTCCAAATTGGAGAAATGAGGGGCCACGGCAGGACTGTGTCTTCGTCAATGCCAACCCAGAAACAGAACCAATGAACGGACTGGAGGTTGTGCGCGTCCTTGCGTTTTTCTCATTCCACTTCCAGGGTACCTATTACCCATGTGCTGTCGTACAGTGGTTCGATCGTGTTGGCAACCAACCAGACGAAGATACAGGGATGTGGTTGGTGCGGCCACAGTTGAATCAGCGACAGCAGCGTGGTATCAGTGTTATCCACATTGATTCCATCTATCGCGCAGCCCACCTTATCCCTGTCTACGGTAAACACTTCCTTCCGACTCGGTCGCAACTTCACCCGCACCAATCCTATGATAGTTTCCGACTATTCTATGTCAACAGGTTTGCTGACCATCACGCTTTCGAAATCGCTTCATAGGCAGATGACCTTGGGGATGACAATCGTATCTACATTGCTCGATTCACTTGCGCACCTGACGATAGCAAACAATAGGTGCGTACATTCGGTTTCACACAGGGTTTTACTGAAACAACTGAAGAGGCTCAATTTCTCGTCAAGTTAGCACGACAACAAGGTACCAGTGGCGCTATTACATATTGAAGAGCCTCACCTGCTTGTATAGCTGAGCGGTCGTCTTGTCTCCCTCACACCAAGCCAGAGTTGGCAAGTCTCACCGTGTATCTTGTTTTGTTACTTGCTGACCGTTGTTTAGTTGATGTTTAATACCGGATTCAGAGATCTTTCAGCCGGGCTGTCCTCGCGCGATGTCCAAGTCTGACTATGGACACTGCCAAAAATTAGTGATGTGAGGAATGTTTGAGGCCAACGTGCAGATGATCTTGCTGAGCTGTACATTCCCGTCGTGGGACGTCCGAGTCAATCTATGTACACTACCAAAATTAGTGATGTGACTCGTGGAACATTCGAGGCCGTTGGAGACTGAGGACAGCGTAACACCCTCCTTGTCCTTGGTAGAGATTGCATCCGCTGCCCCGTCCTCAGGCCTCAGTCACCGTGATTGGCTGTTTGTAGCATTACTTGTACTGCTTGCTCAAGTGCTCATTACACTACTTGAAATCTACTTACATTCCCTCTTTGCTCAGCAACTGGGAATAAGTAACAATAAGTACATAAGCAAAAAGTAAGTAGTGTGTTGATTTGCTGATGTACAATTACATACGGCCGCTCAATAGCCTCCAAACTCAGATGCCAGGCTGACAGTCATTAGGCTGCTGTTGGCGATGTATCAATCAGACTAGAAGAATCGCTCACAAGCAATGATGGCACTGTCCTCTGGCACATCATGAAAGTCGCGTGGAATAGGTGAGGCGGGGCAAGAGATTCGGATTCATCGACGACTCAAACCATTATAACTCTCCCCCGCTAACCCACGAGGGCCAACGCCGTGACCCCCGGTAGTCTTCACATATTGCTTTTGTAAGTAATCTGCTATTTGTCGATAGAAGTTCATTCGAATGGACTGGTTCAGATAATATCTTATTCAGAGCACCCTCCCCTTCCCGAGACGATATCAACATGGGTAGAGCAGAGTGAGCACGATATTGAAGTAGGAGTTTTCAGCCAACATCGTTTGCAGACGGGTGTACAAGGTCGCACTATTTGGTGTCACCGGCTGCGGGAAGAGCTCGATCATTAACCTTCTCGCTGGCAAAGCCGTCGCAAACGTGTCTATGGGTGTGGAGGCCTGTACCAAGCGGGCCCGATGGTATCCAATCTCGCTTGGAGAGAAGAAGTTTCAATTGTGGGATACGATAGGCTTTAACCAACCCGAAGCAAAGTCAAAAGACATCAGTCCGCTTTCCCCATACGAACAGGCCCACGCTCTCTTGCGAAGTTTACAGGATGGCGTTGATCTTATTTTGCTCTGTGCTCGCAAGGACGGAATCAATGCTTCACTCCGTAACCTCTATCGCCTGCTGGACAGCTTTTTCTTTAGTGGCCAGGCGCAAATAGCCCTCGTCCTGACCCACTTTGATACACCCCACGATCAATGGTGGGAGCAAAATCGGGATACCATCGCCCATAAATATGGAATCCCAGTCCAACTTCTCCCATATGCGTGCATCACCACGGTTCAGAACGGGTCGCAACAATCTGATACTGTCTATGATCAATCCAGGCAGACGCTAAAGACGCTACTGGAAATTCATACTATCTCCTCAACCCCAACTCCGCTGCGTCTCGATCTCTCATCAGACACTGCTGTTGCTGCGGCTACTGAAAGCTTGAACGTCCACTGTCAGTTGAACATCTCCGACGCGGCGACATTGGTAGAGGTTTTCAAGCAGCCAAAACGACCCTTTAACGCGATTCTCTTCGGGGAAGCCGGCGCTGGAAAGAGCTCGATCGTCAACCTCGTCGTTGGACAGCCAGTAGCGGAGGTTTCCTCTGACATAGACAGTTGCACGCTCGAAGCTCGCAGCTACAAGATCAACACGGGATTGCACCAGTTCGTGGTTTGGGATACAGTAGGTTTCAATGGGACCTATATTGGGCACGACGTATGCGGAAGGGCCATAGAGAACGCGGTCCACCTGATTCGCGGTCTACACAGGCAGGGCGGCATTGACCTGCTCGTATTTTGCAAAAAATTTGGCCGACTTACGCCTTCGGAGTTGAATAGCTTGAGACTCTTCCAAGAGATCCTTTGCGAAAGCCAAATCCCAGTTGCGTTCATCATCACACATCTCGAATCTCAAAGTCCCATGGAAAAGTGGTGGGAGAGGAATGGAGAGGCTCTCCTTAGAGCTTGCGAGCTGAAGACGAGTGCGGTGGCTGGGCATGCGTGCATCACATCTCTAGTGTCGGACGAACCAAACGACCAGAAGCATCATGACAAACTATCACTATCCAGGGAACTAGTCCAGGCCATGCTTGAAGATTCGATCTCTTATGGTGGCTCCATCAAGGACGAGGGGACCTGGGTCATGTCGTTCTTGCGGCGGCTTGTAGGGATGGTTAGAGTCGGAAACTCAGCAAGGAAGGAGAAACTCACCGTCAAGAACCTCATGGATCGCTGTGGGTTGACCAAGGAACAAGCCGAGGAATTGATCGGGTTGCTATACGCGAGGTTTGTAGTCGCACCTCGTCCTGTCGGTTCATCGCTTACTGGCAGCAATAGGTCTTTAACCTGATCCCAACCTCAATCAACAGTGTTTTGTATCCCTAATGAATAGCACGATTATTTAATGCACCACTATGCTTATATTATCTTGTACGTACACTCCATCGATCATGGAACTGAGTGTAGACTTCCACAGCGGCGTACCACTGGGTCGCAAACGGCCCTGTGTTTCCTTGTGACTCATGTTCTGATATTTCCAGGTGGGGTGAGCCGGGTTTCAGGCCTTCAGACATACGTGATCGGTAAGGCCGACTTTTTGGAGAGCGCTATTCAGACTCTCGCCGTTCGCCTCCCGCCACTTCTCGGTGGACCCGCGATGATAATCGATGCCAATGATAACTAGGACTGGAAAGAGACCTCGCCGATAGAACGTCCTCCAGATAGTGCACCTCTCGTTCGATAACAGTACAAGACAAACCGTGCTTCAGGCATGCCTTGCTCGCACCCCAAGGTAACGGACGGCGCTCCAACTCAGGCGTGTTGTATGTTCTGAACAAGGATGGATGGAGATGTGGAGTGGTCTCCCGAAATCTTACTGAAAGAGATTGAATCGTCCACAATGGCTGGACGCACGACGCCAATGTTGTTGCTCATGAGAGCGATAGCTCTCCCGATGAGTGGGTTCACGAGGGAGCCCTCCCCGACGGCGAGGGACCCCAGAATAAGGAGCGACTGAATTCCCGATTTGAGTCGCCGATAGCGCCGGGACGTGTCGCTCTTTTACCCTTGTCGAGCAGTCAACGCTGATGGTGACTTGGGGTGCTTGAAGAAAGGAAGAGGGTTTGAAACGTGGTTACACAAGGTTGACAGGCCCACTGGTGGAAGAGATCTGAGATTCTGGTTTCAGGCTCAAGCCAGAAGGTCACGTAGGTGAACCGAACCAGCAGCATGCGGGATTCGAGAAGGAGCCAGTAGATGGCATGGAAAGAATGGCCGTTTGAACGGCGACGAGAATCCGTTTATGGATTCGCTGCATCACATTGAGGCTAGAGCATGCGACCAGAGAGGGTCGTGGATCGCACATCTGTTATGGAAGCGGGGAACCGATCCCAAGTAGGAGCAATCGATATGATACTCGTGGACGCTTGGATAGGGAAATGTGATAAGATCCTGCTGCTTCTTTGAGGCGAGTTTGACCTGCCCAGATGTGGCAAGGGATGTTTAAAACTCCGCACTATAAGAACTCAGCCAAACCTTAACCGGCGCCCAATACCGCTTTTCCCCAACTCTCTCCAGTCATGGCCGCAAAAGTATATGTCGGGTGAGCCGACATGTTGCTCGGACACCCTGATCCATCATTTGTTCAACCCATCGACAGTAATCTAAGTTGGAGCACGACGGACGAGGTGCTCAGAGAGGTTGGTACTCTCCCGCGATTTGGTACAGCCTCACAGCTCAAAGCACTGATCTTCATCGCCCCCTGCATAATAAATGAACAAACAGATGTTCTCTCGGCACGGCCAGGTCACTGATGTGCGCGATCTTGTCATGGATTCTCCCTATCATTGCACGACGATGGGTCGAGACTCCCTTTGTGATTTACTTTGCTAAACCAATCTTTATACATGTCTCCTCAAAATGACACATCTGATGATCGTTATGATCTTGTCGCTGCATCCCTTCAAATAGTCCATTGTGATGAAAGACCGGGAAACTGGTCGTTCTCGTGGCTTTGGCTTCGTCACTTTCAACACTGAAGAAGAGGCTCAGGCTGCCATTAATGCACTGCACGACTCAGACCTTGATGGCAGACGCATTAGGGTAAACCTAGCAAACGCCAGGTCCGGAGGTGGAGGCGGTGGCGGTGGTTACGGTGGTGGCGGTTTCTCTGGTGGTGGAGGTGGTGGCCGATACAGTGGTGGTGGTGGATACAGTGGTGGCGGCGGATATGGTGGTGGGGGTGGGGGTGATTACAGTTATGGGAGGGGTGGAAATTGGTGATCAACTACCAATTCTAACGGCCTCCTTCTCTGTACATCGTGCCGGACAATTTCGGTGCTTGTTGACTCGCTGCTGTCTCTTGTACGTGCTATGGTTGTTTCGCGTCTGATTTCGGGTGTGATGTGGGCGTAACATTGGACGGGAAGACACGATGGCTTGTTGCCAGTGTGAATGGTATACTCAAACGTGTTGAAGTTGCCAGATCTAGGGTGTATAGTACTAGATCAATCTTCGATACGAATGGGATGGACTGGACGTATGCACTCGGTAGGCTATCGTAACCTCCAATGGATGAGATGCCAGGAGATGAAGACATGTCTATCAGATCCACCAACTCGGATTAAACATCGTGGCGTTGAGTGAGTTTCCAACTCCACTCTTGCGGTCGGTGAACACGCCGTGATACGTTGGCGGAGGAAATAAGCACGTTGTGTCAATAATACACTGCGGAAGAAGTACAGCAAAAAGAGGAGGGTGAAGGAATATCGAAAGGAACGCGATCAGGACGACGATCGCATGCGAGTGTTTTTACATTTACAGACTGCATGGGCATAGCACTACCTCGAGTACCAACAGGATGGCAAGCAACGAAGGATGGATAAAAAGGAAGAAAGCAGAAAAGAAACTGCTGTCAACTGAAAGTCCCCAAAGGTCAGGACAGGAACAAGTCAGTACGCCGCTGTACACACCAGACTCAGTAGCCATATCCACTCCCGCTCTGCTGCTGATACCCTGGATATCCACCGCCTTGGTACCCTTGTGGGGCGCCAGGGTAGCCACCATAAGCACCGCCTGTGGACTCGTTAGGATCCAGGGTCTCCGTAGCGACGATGTAGGGAAACAGACCCTGACCAGCGAAGCCTCCACCATATCCTGGGACGGAGCCATAACCTTGGCCGCCGGCAAAACCACCTAGTCGAAAGTGAGCATACCAAAAAGCGCACGCCTCGTCCGAAACACTTGCCACCGCCATAGCCACCGCCAAAGCCGGCAGGAGGTGCACCAAAACCCCCGCTTCCACCCCCGCTTCCACGGGCATTGGCCATGTTTACCTTTACCCTCCTACCATCGAGCTCGTGCTCGTTGAGTGCTGCTATAGCAGCATTAGCTTCATCCGGGGTGCCATAGGTAACAAATCCGAAACCACGCGAACGACCGGTGTCACGATCGCGCATGACAATACTCTGGATCAGGCAAAGATCGCAAATGACGGCGCGATATGGCGAATAAGCTTTCTGACGACGAGATAGAAAACGACGCGCACATCGAGCACTTGTCCAAAAGGTGAAAAAGCCTGATTTCAACATGGTTGACGCGTCAACGGGAGAGCAACAGCAACGAGCGAGAACAAAGCCATGCAAAGCAAGGAGGCGTAAGAAACTTCATTCAAAGATAAACAAGACAACATAGCAAAGGTCCATTTTCTGATCCCTGCTATAGTCAGCACTGACTTGTCGCAAAGCATCATCGGTTGTATTCCAACTCAAATTTCTACAGACGCGAGAACGGAAACAAAGCCGATGAATCAGTTTCGCTTCCTTCCACCAAAGGAAGAAGCTCGAGTCAAATGTGTTCAGTGCGAAGGCAGACTGACCCAACATAGATTTTGGAGGTCATGATGATGCGATCGGGATGAGAAGGTGATGGCAGACCACTGATAATACACTAGATTTGGTTTGAAATCGTCGTACAAGAGACGGAACGTAACCGAGACCCGGAAACACAGAACGCAAAGCGGACGTGGACGTGCGAGAGAGGGACAAAAATGAAATGGGGGTTCTCAGATACCCCTCTTTATAAATTCGCCCCCCTCGAAGTTTAAACTCCGGCCTGAACTCTAAATCGGTTGCTTGATCTAGACCGCAGCTGTCTTTTCTGAACGGGTGATCGAACTGCCCCGTCCCATCCCTGTACATCGTCGACCGCGACGAGGAAGAGAGAAGGGCGGGGACGAGTAGCTCGTTACGCTCGACCAGCGCGGGTCTGCGAGAACCCGCCATCGTGCCAGTGGCGCCAGCGCTTCGTGGCGGCCCGTTGTTATCAATTTCAAATGATCTACCCCGCGTTTGGACAGACCAGTGATAGCTCTCCTTCATTTCCGTGTCTCACATCCTCCCGCCAAACAAACGATAGCGCGAATGGATTGCGGTCATGATCAAGCCGTGGGGGGGTCGTAAGCTAACTAACTCGAGTACCGTGTAGTGAGGTGACTATAAAACAACTATTCAATGCCCGCTACTGCGACTGCTCCAGGATATCAGTGAATGAGAAGAGAAATAGATCGCCGAAAATATGCATGCATGAGGAATGGTGGTAAGGTAAGAACAAAATCAGTCGATCGTAGGGCAGAAAAAGAATCAAAGGAAACAAAAGAAATTTCACAGAGAGAGACCCTACTTGATCTTCACTGCTTCATGAATCACCAGCGTGCGGCTCCAAGTCTGTTGCCGGCGGCGTCGCAACGGCACTACTCTCGCTCCGTCTCGCACCCACCACCTCCATAAAGCTCTTTCTCTTACGCTTCTTTTCCTCGCGCTCCTTGTCCTTCTCAGCCCGCTCCGCACTTATCTCCCCAGAATTCCGTGCAGTTTCAGGCGCGCTTGAGCTTCCACCGGTAACATCCATGCTCTCCCTCGTACCATTTTCCCCTTTATCCGAGGACTTGACACTTGTGTCCCGCCTTAACACACCGGCAATGCCAGCGATACCCGGAATGCCTTGTATCCCTACACCCTTCTTAGGTGTTGAAAGGGAAATTCTCCTGGCCAGCCGTGAAAAGTTCTGCGACGAAATCCGTTTTCTCTTGCCCTCTGTGTCGGGAGTGGGGGACGAGGCAGATGCGCCCGTAGGATCGGGTGTGGACACTCTTGGGGGGGTGGCAGTAGTATTAAATGTGATAGATGTAGGGAGGCGAACATGGGCCTGTGAGTTGCTATCAATGGACCGCGAGTCATCGGTTTTGGGGAATGCAATAGGAGCTGGCGCCGACGACACTGGTGACGCAACCGGTGGAATAATATCTGTCGGAGCAGGAAAAGCAACCGGCTCCTGTTCTGGTGCAGAAGAGGAGCCCGAGGTCAGAAAGTCTTTGATCGGCACAGATGGCCCGATGCTCTCTGCTTTGATACTAGCACTGGGCTTGATCGACGGCGTGCGGATTGAAACTGCTGGAGGTATAGAAATAGCACGAATAGAGGTAGAGACGGCACGTGACGAGTCCGAAATAAACACCTCTGCAGTTGGCATTTCGTCAAATCCAGCATCAAAAAGATGAAGATTAGTGTCATGTCCTTCTGCAGCGCCAGATGCCGTTACAGAGGTGCCAGGAACAGGGGCACTGATACCGATATGGTCGGCCCAGAATGACGCAAACAAACCATCTGCCTGCACGAGGTCTTCAAAACGCCCGGATTCAACGAGCCGACCTTCTTTAAAGACCAAAATCCTGTCGAAGCTGATAAGCCACCGTTTAGGGGTGACACTCGTCAACTCACTGATCCACACCATCCACACCATCAAGTCCATTCGGTCCAACTTCCCAAACAACGGTCTTGCCACCGATGAGTGTGCGCTCCAAAGGACCCTCGACGAGAACAACCTTGGCGCCCTTTCCCAACGCACGTGAAACAGCCTTGGAGCGACCCTCAGAGCAGACATCAGGGACAGCGGCGACAAGAGAACGAAGCGAGGTAAGAGAGAGGGAATTGATTGGAATACCATTAAGGTGGACAGAACCAGAGTCAACGTCGTGAATGCGGCAAAGAATGCTCAGGATGCCTGATTTTGCGGAGCCGGGAGCACTGACAATGGCAGTGACCGAAGTGGCCGGAATCGCAAATGAAGCACCATTGAGAGCAGGAACTGGCTCCTGCGTATCAGTATAGGGATAAGTAAGAGATACATTCTCTAACATTCATGGATTAGTTTCAGTAAACCAGGGAATCAGTAATCCATACCGAACTTGACTTCGATGTCACCAGTTTCGTCGAGGGTATCCTTTCCATGAACAACCCCCACAGGTTTGTCAAGTACCTTGAAGATAGATCTCACATCGCCTGTAGCGGCCCGCAACGAAGGAGCCCAAGCGAGAGGGAGAAATAGAACACCCCAATACCACACCCATGCAGCCCAAGCACCAGCACTCCAAATCCCTTGTGTGACACCCTTCGCGATGTACAGACTACCGAGCAAGAGTGCGGTAGAGGCAAGCAGAGCCTGGATAAACGCGAAAGTGGAAACTCTAGTAGGGGAGGACGAGAGAATTGAGGGGGAAGAAGCGAGGCAAAAGATATATCCTATACAACATGGTAAGATTAAAGCCAGGTCCATGCACGACAAGTGAACATACCATATACACCCAAAGTGATCAATATGGCGAGACCAAACTCCCAACCAAAGAGTACCCCAAGCACAACCGCGCCAATCAAGCCGTCATCAATCACAGCTGTAAGAATCAGAACAACGTGTAGGATCTTTGTGATAGCACCGCTTGCCGTAGCATGCAGATCCTCCGACGCTTCAACTCTGCGAGAACCAAGGGAAAGGGCGAGTACATGGTCAAAATAATGGGATGACAGGGCATCCTCAGCATCAGCACCAAGATGAGAAATGAGATTTTTGATAAGATTTGGAATACCGCCGTTAGAGGTGAGGAGGTGCAGCAGGGCGAAGACGAATATGTATGTGTATGGAGACGTGCCAAGGGGAGTGGGGATTGGGGTAGATGATGATGATGATGGAGAAGGAAACCGTTAAGAGCGGCACCCAGGGCAAGCGGGAGAAGGGGGGTGATAACTCGGACCAAAACATGAAGCAGTACGACAGAGAGCTGATGAAATGGTCCATTAAATTACGACAGATGAAATCGCTGAAGCTCACGAGAAGACCCTTGGCAGGGAAGACGTAAGGACCTAATCGCCACAGGAGAGCTAATGATGACTCAAGCTTGGGCAAACGACGAGTCAGGCGAGTTCTACAGGATGTAAGAGGCACACTAGCTTACCTCTGGCACAATCGCTACAGTGCTCGGCCTGGGTTGTTCGGGTGCAGTAAAGGTGCCATACTTGGTACTCTCAGCACCTGAAACACCTGGATTACCCCCCTCTTGGAGAAGCACGCTTGATTGACCAACAAGAAGGGCACTTTCAGCTTCCCCAGTCTCGGGTTGCGGCTCAGTAGGGAGGTAGACAACACGCGGAGAAAAGAGAGCAAAGAAAAGGGGAACAAGAACGACGACACGGAAGAGGGAGGTAGAAAGGTGAAAAATCTCTGGGATGCGCCTCGGATCTGGGAATATGCGAGTGATAATGAGCACTCGACACTGACGGATGGATAGTTGTACGCACCACGGGGTGTGCTAGGGACGGCAAACATCACTACCTGAGCGATGTCCAGCGCCAATGCAACAAAGATGGCGGCCTTGACACGCTTGCGAGACCAGACCTCGATATTATTCACGTCCTTGTAAGCTCCGACAGCGGCAAGGGCAGCGTAGGCAATCAGACCGAGAAGGGCGGCGAGTTCAATGCCAGTTCCGGGCATCCAGACACCATTGAGGACAGCGTAGACAACATAAGCGAGTCCGTCGACTAGGAATGAGAGAGCGGCAAGAGAGAGAAGAAAAAGGATAAGCGATTTTCTTGGGACACGTGACTGGACGACGACGGGGGTGATCGGGGAAGGGGATGGAGGAGAGAGAGGTTTCGATGGGAGAAGAGAGAGAGTAGCGAGAAACACGACAGCGGGAGATGAGACCCGCAGAGCAAACAGAGCGGATGCGAGGGGAGATGCGCCCGCAGCTGGGAGAGAGGCTGTGGCGATACTGACAAGGAGTGCTCGACGCGTCGTCATCACGGAGACGGGCGACGTGGAGGATGAGTAGGGCGTGAAGGAGGTCGTCGTCGTCGTCGTCGTCGTCGGGGAGAGAAAGGATGGCCTGACAGAGAGGCGTGCGAAATAGAGATGGGACCGTGCTTGCCTTTTGAGCCTGATATGTGGCTGTGCAAGGATCACACATTGGGAGGTTATGCTCGTGAGCGTACGCTGCTCGCTGGCGCGGACATCGTACCCGAATAGCGTCCTCATCGCTAGCCGGTCGAGTCTGTCGTTCCGCTCCTCAAGCACGCTCTGCGCATGCCACGAGCCGCATGTTTTCCATCCGGATCACAGCAAATGGGGAAAACGGACACGTGTGAGCTGCATGTTCTCTTCTCAGCAGACATGTCGGCATCCTCTCAGCGGCTTGTCATGTCCGCAGTCCCTTCTGCCTCTGGTACACATCCGACCTCACCCGCAGCTGTTACGCCCCGCCCCAGCGCCGTCGTCCTTGGCTACCCTCGGCGCCCGCTCACCCGTATCACGATAACGCAGTGCTTCTACACGACCTTTTAGGTTAGCCTCGTCCTCCACATCTCTCACAGGTCGTCATTTTCCCAGGACCTCGATTCCTCAGCTGACCTTCGACCCCGCATCCGGTTGTTCGATCTCGTCTGACCAAGGTCAGTACTCACGCAAAGGTACGTCGGATACCAATGCGATAACGGTCGCCGTCATCCGCATCCACTGAATCTGATCCAGGAGGAACCCACCCCTATAGAGACGCCCCATGCTTCGCAATCTGATCGTCAAATCAATCAGTCGTGTACGCTCCCACGCACCAATTCAGTGCCAACCGCCATCTTTTTTTCTTGTTGACAGTACCTGAGCTCTTGACCGGTAACCCCATCCTACGACAAACGGAGGTGTTACTATCGTGATATTGTGTGGTACTCCTATCGATCTCACCAAGGCACTATATATCCCTGGCAAGTCATCGCGTCTCCGAATTTCATTATGGCGTCTTAGCCCAGTGCACCAGCTGATATTGGCGCTTCGAGGGTTAATTTAGATCAGCTACTCCCATATCCCTTGCTTAAAAATTCCTCCTGCTGGTCGATCCATACCAATAGACTTGTTATCACCTAGTTTGGAGGAGATGGAGCATCCCAAGGACCCTCTGGGTGGATCAAGCTGTGTACCTTGCAGCCACTGCCACGCGAGTAATATTCTTGCTATCAAGAACACGCTGCTGAGTCCCGCATCGACAGCCTGCAAGTGCGTGGGTTAAGTTCGCGCATCATGCATAGCCCGACTTTGATGGAGCCACAGCGATGCTGTACGCTCGAGCGTTTTGACCCCTGAGGCCTGAGCGCGCCTTGCTGGCCCAGAGGACATCGCCCCCCTCGTGGCTCAACTCGGTCAGTTTCTGCGCGACATCCCACCCTATTACCACCAATTACTAACAGTTTATTCGGGTCTCCCACGAAAACAGTGTCAGTCGTCCCTTCGTGCCAGCATTGTAAATGTCTCCATCCGACGGTAAGCGCCCCCGTTCAAACCGCACAATAGATTCATCGATTCCATGGAGTACTTCAGAAGCTCTCAATGTAGTTCTCTTCGGAGAAACAGGCGTCGGGAAAAGCTCCGTCATAAATCTCCTTGCAGGCGAGGCGGTCGCGAAAGTCTCCTCCGATGTTGAAGGTTGTACCTTACAGTCTACCAAATACACCTTTTCCCTCAACGACGCCGAAGTCAGAATCTGGGATACCGTTGGCCTGGAGGAACCCACGATGGGACTCAACGGATACCTATCTGCAATCGAAAAAGCTTACATGCTTATTCGTGATCTGGGTAACGCAGGGGGGGTTGACCTTCTGCTGTTCTGCATACGAGGTGGCAGGATCACGGCAACAACTCAGGTCAATTACCGGCTATTCCACGAAGTCCTATGCAACAAGGAGGTTCCTATCGCCTTGGTCGTCACCAACCTAGAGATGGAAGCAAGAATGGAGGACTGGTGGGTGAGGAACGCAGAATACATAAGGATGTATGGGGTTCACAGCGTCGGGCATGCGTGCGTTACCGGGGTTGAGGAAGACGAAAAATATGGCGAATCAAGAGATACGTTGCGCAACCTTCTCCTGTCACAATTGAAAGACAAACGGAAATTCTCGATGGAACCCGAGTCGTGGTTTACAAGATTACTAGCAGGTCTAGGAAGCCTTTTGCAGAGTAAGAATCCACCGAAAGGAGAGAAGATGGTTCGAGTGCTAGTCAAGCGCTGTCGCATGGACGGGGAAACGGCAAGGCGCCTAGCGAGCTTACTCGCTTGAGCACTAACGATTACGATAGAGGATATGCGTATCTGAGCAGATACTTATCAATCCTTCCAGAGGTGGTCCCGCCCATATATATATGTACGCTAGCAAGTCCCCGCTCCCGGACCACTTACGTGGGTTGTATTAATCGTTTTTGTCTTGGCCCTTCCTTGATGATTACGTTCGGGTACGCGCCACAAAGTGAGCCTCGCGTCTATCGACGGCTCATAGACTGGGCCTGGTCGGTTTGAATTTTTTGAGGCCCCCGGTGACAATGAACCAGTTTGCCGCCTTCTCCGAAGCGGCACGGGAGGATGATGCATACGTGTTTATATGTACGATCTGGAAACATGAAATAGCCAAGCATCCGTGAATATGTCCTGAAATGTCATCCTGCCGCTCAAGATCCCCCTTCCAGCTTGAAAGCGAGTTCCTCTGCTATCTTGGCATCCAATTTGCAACGCTTCGTCAAGACCTTGACGATGTCCTTTCGCTTCGACTCCCTCTTCAAAGGGGCAAACAGTCCAAAAAGGCGTAGAAACTCGACCAGCCATCCTTCTGGTGGCATGGTAAATCTCCCGTTACCGCTGTGTCCCTCCAACAACCTGGCGATGTTGTGTTGTGATTCCCGGTATTTGCTGTGCGTCGGCAGCCCTGTAACGCAAGCATGGCCTGCAGCTTTGATGCCATACTTTTCTAGGCTTTCCACGTTTCTCTGCCACCACCCCTCCATGTTTGCTTCCCGCTCAAGATGCGTGACGACAAGTGCGATCGGAACCTGAGACCTGCAAAGTACTTCGTAGAATAACCGATAGTTACTCTGCGTAGTCGCGGTGACTCGGTTTCCGCGCATGCAGAAAAGAAGCAAGTCGACACCGCCTTTGCTCGATAGATGGTGGATCAGGTCGCAAGCTTGCTCGATGGCAGGAAGGTAACCGTTGACACCCATCTCTGGCTCCTCGAGGCCGACCGTATCCCAAATATGAAAGGTCCGACCGTTGACAGGGAAAGTGTACGGTTTGAATGACATAGTACAACCCCGAACGTCCGGAGAGATTTCTGCAATCTGCCTCCCAGCAATCAGGTTGATCACCGAGCTCTTTCCAACGCCAGTCTCCCCGAATAAAATGATGTTCAACGAGGAGCTCATGAGCAGTCTATCGGACGTTCAGATCGGGTCCATCGACTGGCTTGCAGCATACATACCACTGCCAAGGATGTATAAGCAATGTAAACCTTGCACGACAGTTAGGAAAAATTAACCAGTGGCGAGATGAGAAAAGTGTGAGTCTGGAGGCAAAAAAAAATTGACGGTAAGTTGAGTGGGGAGCACGAAGGACAAGCAAAGCGAAAGGTGGTATTTGTGTTTTTGGATTGGGGCAACCACATTCGAGGGTGCCGGATGCCTCGACCAGGTCAGATGATCCTCGGTGATTAATTGCGTGCTAGCAGGGGAGGGGTTGACACGAGGACTGATGGGTGCCGTGCATGGCAAGTCTCTGTGGGTGGTGAAGAAGTTCCTATCGCGGATAATGGCCAACGCCTGGAATTTTCGTCTGGGGGAACATGTTGCAACTTCACTTGGGGCCACTTGATGCGTTTATGGTACCAAAATCCATTGATCTTCCCTCCCTCTCCGATGGGTAGACGCGGACATCAGTGGGACATGAACGTTTGAACCTTCACCAAGTGAGGCGGTGCCAGTGGTCGTGGTTTGCGCGTTGAAACGTGGATAAGCCGGTGGGACATTGGCGACATCGTGGGGGTCGTGCAGCAAGCGATAGTGTCGGTCTTGGTGCTATGCCAGCGCAGACCCTTTACATCGCATGGATAAGATTGTGGGCTGAGATTCATGCATCGTGGGCACGCGCTTCAATTTTGGCATGGGACCAGCAGCTTCGCCAGTGCCAAAAAACCGACCCTATGTATTTCCAGTGCACTATGAGCTGGTGTACCGGCGTCCATGTCAGCTTGCAGTCGGTATACGACCGTCGCTAAGAACATCATGTTCAAGATTTCATCTAATAATTATGATATCTCATTAAATAGTCAAAAAAGGAATTTGGTAAGTATCTTCGGCAATCTTGGTGTCCTGATAGTACGATGAATTGCTACCAACCAAAATATTGTATTTCTGCGGAAATTAGCATGAAAGTACGTGTTCGGGTTTTGAAAAATTGTAGTGTTGTCGCCTCTGGCAACATCAAGGAAGTTACATATGTACTTGTAAATGAGATAGGCCAAAAGTCACTTGAAATCAGTGGCATCTTCATGTCCTCGGAACTGCGAAACTGTCGACACACCAGATAAGTAATGATCATGGGTGCACCGTGGCACCGTAGGGCTGCCGGGAAGAGACTATTCGGTTGGCAAGTTCCCGAGCGGTCTGCTCCTCCAATCCGCATTGCTTCATCATGACGTCTTCCAGCATAGATGGTTGAGAGCGTAAGACAGAGGTCACCAAACCGAGAGCACGTCCCGTTGAGAAAAACAGTGATCTTATTCTGTGCCTCTGCCAATGTCGATCGGCGCATGTGACAAAAGAGATCAAGAGAGACACTCTCGACGGGTCCAGATTAGGATTCGGATGTTTTTTCTCGTGTCCGATACCAACATGCCCTGAGCAGTCAATGCCATAACTTCGGATTGTGGCTTCGTGCCGGCTCCACCATCGATTTGCGCCCTGATCCTCTTCGAGCTTCGTGATGGCAAGAACGAACGGGACTCTACCCTCGCAGATGATCTTGTAAAATAAACGATAGTTTCTCCGAAGTGCTACCGTCGGCCTTGAGTTGTCAATGCAGAAAAGGACTAAGTCGGGGCCGTTGCTATTGCCAAGACTATGTATAAGCCTTTGAATAGTATCGATTGGATCAATGAAAGGTTTGGTACCCATTAGAGGGTCAACAAGACCAGGGGTGTCATATAAATGGAAGGTTCTACCGTTCTCCTCAAAGACATATTTGGCGATGTTCTTGGTGCACCCTACGGTGTCCGGTGACACTTCAGCAACCTTCTCTTTCGTGATCAGGTTGATCAACGAGCTTTTGCCCACGCCGATCTCCCCCACCAGTACGATATCGATGGCTTTGGAGCCGGCATATGTGTGAGAGGAGGCTTTCACGCTCGACATAGCGAAGAGAGATTGAAACGAGTTTCCTATGGATCGTTGTTTGTACGGAGGGGTACGTCGAATGTCCGAGTCCGTTTCAGCTCTGAGGATGGTGGCGCAATGTTGGAGGATGAGAATCTGTAGAGCATGACGACTCTCGGAGATGTGGTTCCCTGTAGGTGACTGGTCACCCGTGATCATCACCCGGATGAATGCGTGATCATCAAAGTGGAACCCTTGATTAGCCAGGGCATCCTCATTCCTGGACCACCAATTCTCCTGCTGAGCCACGTCGGACATTCCAGTGACAACAGCGACAACGGGGATGCGCGGGGATAGAGCCAAATTGGAATTGACAGTGCGATGAATTTCGTGAATCCACAAAGTAGAATGCAAAGCATTCATGCAATACACGAGTAGGTGAATACCGCCATCTTGGCGGAGGTCGACCAGTATGTTCTGAATCCCTTCCCTGAGCACCGCTGGGTCCACGGATTGGCTCGCAGGTAAAGCATGTAGTTTGAACATTTTGCCATCAAGTGTAATGCTACGGGTGTCATTTCCAAGTGCACGAAGACGTGCGTGGCAGGGGAACCTCTTCTGCACCATGTTAGGACTTGCAATAAGATCGATGATAGAACGATCCCCCAGGTTTGTCTCTCCGAGGAACAGAACATTCAAAGTAACCGTGACCATAGTGCTTCTAGGTTATGGGGACCATCAGCCTTGCATTGGATAAAGGGCCTCGTGCAAATGGGACTGACCTTGATGTGGTCGACAAGGTCCCAATTTATCGAGCGCGAAGGAGACGTAGTGCTAAGATGGCAAAGCTGGAGTGGTCAAACCTCGGCACTTTAGTTTAGGAGGCGTTGAACATGTTGTAACACCGACTCACTGACAACTCGGAAGAAAGAAGCCGAGTGAATCCAAGAGAATGCTCCGGGTTGCCCCAGTGCTAACTTCTAGCCTCTAATTGAAAGGTCGGTGGTCCTGTGTTCGCTGCGTTGAACTACCGCTGGAAAGAAACTCGGGTTCCCCTAATGCTATCCGACACAAGTAAGTTTCTCCGTATGCATGAGGCAGACACATGGTGTGAAGTCATACTATGATTATGACTGCGAATGATTTCCGAGTCCGAACACCAAGCACGACTGCTGGTCGACTGTCGGCTTTGTGATGCAGCGGTTGATTGTTATGCGTCGGGAATTACATACACGTTTCCGCTATCGCGCTAATATTTGACTCTCAATTCAATACCTCGCTGGGGACGACGTTGCATAGGCAAACAAATCCAACGAATCATCGGAAAACAGCACTGTCCCTGCTGACGCTGGCGGTGGTGACATCTTTCTACAAATTGCCTTCTGCTCCTGCTTGCACGGAGCGTGTCGGGACCTCTGGGAAGGGAGCAATTGCGTACACTTCCTAGCAGGTATGGCAGGATGTAGTGACTTTTGCTTAAGTCGTCGCCTCGGATGCAATATGATACGGTTCTTCTGAGCGTCAGCTAGTATGGAGCGGAAATTCGAGCTTCGACGTTTGGTGAGGCGAGATCCCTTGGGAACTGGGGAATTCTCTTTGTCGCTCTCTCCTTGAAATTCAAATCCACTTTCCGTGCGGGATTCAGGATCGGAGAGCCAAGAGCTAGATGATGATGGCGAGAACGTGGGCGAACGTCGATAGCGGGTTGATAAGGGAGTGGGGGCAAACACTATTCCGGATGCAGCGACGGGGACTATGACACCCGAATGGCCAAGTCGTGATGGGGTGTGCGGATGACCATCATCAACTTTCCGTTTCTTGTGCTCTGGCGTCTTCTGAATCCAAGAACTGATCGTGTCTTCCCACTCCCAGTGCCCGCTCAGCCTTCTGCGTCGTGTAGATTTTGAACGTTCTGAACGAATAGACAGCGAGACAGCAGGACTACAGTCCACTTCTCCTCCAAAGCACCGACTTTCTGCCACTTCCACTGCTTCCATTAGCTGTCGCTTGTATCTTGTTATAAGGGTAGAGCTACCCTTCTGTGACCTCGCAATGAATGTCTCGTAGTGGTGGAGTGCACATGCCCACAAGGAGGCATCGAGGCGAGATAACTTTTCGGAACGAAGAGCGAATGAATACATTTCCAGCTCCGCAAAGAATGCCTCTGCGAAATCTTCAAAGGGTTGGATTTTATGAAGCCGAGCGCAGTACATCACGAGCTTGGAAAACGTGGTCGGAATAGGACTTGAATCATCAAGTATGGCTATGAGGAGGTCGAAATTATCATAGACCAAGTTCCGGAAAGTGGCGAATAAGTGTGTTGTAAAGGTGATGATCATATCCGGAAGGTCGATAGAAGAACCGATAGAAGAACCAGTAGTTGACATCCGCAAACGGTGGAGTTGGGTGGCATGAAAATCATGGAGAATTTCGACTGTGGCATAGATCCTTGATGGCGTTAGGGGAGAAGAATGCAAATCATGTTGTGTGAAGAGCAGATCAAATAGGTTTGACATCAGCTGGGAAATCTTGTTCTTGAGTACCGCACGGTGCGCGTCATCTCGTGGGAAGTCTGACGTCTCCCAGAAACTCCAGGAGAGTGTGCGGATAAGGACAATGTAAGAGTCAATATCACAGCTTCCAACATCATGCAATGATCTGTCCAAAACCTTGGAGGTCCATGGGATACGTGATGCGAAGGAAGAGGATTGGGACAAGGTACTAAGCACCGCTTGGCAAAATGTGGATGTAGTGAACAGCAAAGAGCCCGAGGATGGCTTATTTCCAGTGGTCCACTTTGCGTGAAGGTCAAGAAGATAGTCTATATGAGTAGGATGCGTGGCCGAGAGCAGGCAGTATGATTTAGATGGTATAAACGCTTGCGCGAGAATGATATTCAGGAGGTGAGCAGATTCGCGTCTCAGACCGAATGAGAGGCAGCGATCGAGCAAAATCGTCACAAGGATATGGTGATGGGTGCAAATGCGCAGGATCGTGGACAGGGCATGCGACACGACCAAGAAGCTAGGATCGCATCAATTAGTTGCAGAGCGCTCAGGAAGGACACAACAAATACCCGCGATAATGTGGTGGCACGACCTCGTAAACCCCAGCTGTATCCAGTATCTTGTTCTTGTCGGTCGGATCTTTGCCCGAATCAACAAAAGTATTATCACAGTTGTCAGCAGGCATGTTTTCCCCAACGACCAGCGCACACATTGCAGCAAGACCAGGGATGCGCTCGGCGCACGGTTGACCATAGGCAACATGTGCAATATTTTTGAAGGCATCGCAGACTGAATGAATCCGTCTTGAGAGCTCGAAATCATATGAAGAGCGACTGTCGAGTATCAGTTTCTTATTCTCTGTCGAAGGGCGGAGCAGAGTGAGAGGCTGGCTGTCAGCATCCCAATTGGACTGCTTCGAATAGGTGACACAAGGTGCGGGCGCTGTCCTTGGAAGGGCAGCCAAACTGTTGCATTTGTTCCTAAGAGGCCGCAGTAAACGATTGATGCGAGAAGTCGTGAGATGAGTACTAGACTCTGTCATGTCAGAGTTCAAGTTGAGGTGGTACTAGTGGCAATGAGACGCGATCCTGCACGTGACCTTGAATAGGTTTGCATAAGGAGCTAAATAGATACATATACACCTGCATCTCCAAATCCCAAGCGTGATGGCGGTTGAATGAGAACGAAACAAAGCATTGGAAGAGTCAACTACCGATAATGAACGAGAGGCTACCCTAAGGGGTCGCTGTCGCTTGTCCCGCTGTCGGTCTCATCATTTCCCCATACAGCGAAGGCACGGTGGTTTTCGTGATCGTGCTCTCTCGAGCTCACCCTGGGATAAGGATGGCTTCTCCTATCGGAAGTACTGTCGTGTATCGTAGGAGTCTGAAGATTGTCATCAAAGGCCCTATCTCGAGGGATCCGACTACGACCGCTGAAGTACTGTTGCGCCGAATGAAGGTCATCCCTTGCACATCGTTGGGCACGGTCCATGCTTGACAAGGCGTCATCAGAAGAATCGGCCATAGTTGGAGAGGGGAT
>JBBPKT010000344.1:0-22523 GCA_038089395.1 Pulveroboletus frians | reverse complement strand
AGTAGCAGATAAATGACCCTTGGCACCACAGACAGCAAATGTAGCGAAACGAAGCCATTTGAGCGGACGAAAAGTGAATCTGGCAATATCCTCGAGCGGGATGGGCAGAGCACGAATGAATTCAGTGTCGGGGGTAACTCCTTCAGCTTGAATGGGCAGGTAAATGTGGACGGTGGTAGCCATGGCAAGAGTTGTAGGAGCCCCTAAAACATCACGACTTTGGTGGCTGAGCTGAGGTGCCGAAGTGGTGTGTTGGCCCGGATCTGCAAAACAACTGAAATGAAAGCGGTAGTAGTGCTGCCGCAGAAGGGCATCTGCATCTGCAAAAGAGTTTGTAGTGACCTGTTACCATGAAGAAGCATTACAGTTCATTGTTACAGCAGGGAGAAAAAGTTCCGAGCATACTAGTCATTGCTACTGACTTCCTCACCTGTACTTCCCGAAAAAAGAGTATGACTAAACTGTGTGGTTAAGCATCTCATAAACAAATAAAACTTGAAAACCCAAAAGTGCTGCCACCAGCATTAAATATTGCCCCAAATCACCCTTAATTCTGTACTTGTATGCACAGGCCTTCTCAGCTATTACTGCCCTCCTGTGTCTGACACTATGTGACTGTTTAAAATCTAAGTAAAAGGGCAGTGATTGCCCACTCAGCTGCTGCCCAAGGAGGAATGACTGTATTCACCTAAGTACATCAGCAAAATTAACATGTTACTTCCATTACTTATAACTCTTAAAGCATGGATAAGTAAATTGCCCAAGTAAAAGCATGCTTGTGTCAGTAGGGTCCACTGTTGAATTTCAGCTTGTTTGATACTTATCTGCACTTGCACTCCACTCAAGTAAGTGACAAGAAAGCATGTGGGTATTATAGTCAATAAGTACAGGAAAGTGACTAAATATGTATGGCACCACAACATGCCGGCTGCCATACAGTAAGTAATAAGTAAATGAAGAATCAATGCAAGAAGTGTGGGGAAAAATCTAGGGCAAACAGAAAAAAGGAGATGGCAGCGAGACATGGCAAAGCGGGGGGTATCAAGGGGTATCAAGAAAGCAGACACTATGAGGACAATGTTGAACAGGACCCTAGTAGCTGCAGAGGATGGCTAATAGGACTTACATAGAGTGCTTGAGTCAGTTGGGACACTCTCAGCTGGTGGTTACGTGTCAAGAGACTTATTCAAACTCAGTAGTCTGAGTGTGAAACTGTAGGTACATGATTATGTAAGACTACCATAAAAGGTAACTAAGTGTGTACTACAGTAAAAGAGTAGTGGATGAGTTACACTCGTTCAACAGACAATGGAAAGAACATAAAAACAACTGAAATATGAGGTGGTGGAAAGGGAATCACACCTGATTCTGTATGAGGTGTTGAACAGAACCCTAGTAGCTGCAGAGAATGGCTAAAAGGACTCACATAAAGTGTTTTAGGATGTTGGGATGATCCAAACTGGTGGTTACATGTCAAGAGACTTATTTAAACTTAGTAGTCTGAGTGTGAACTGTAGGTACATGATTATCTAAGACTACCATAATAGGTAACTAAGTGCATACTACAGTAAAAGGGTAGTGAATGAGTCACACTCATTCAACATGAGGAAGACCAAGTGATGAGGGTGTCCTAAAAGCAGATAGAGCAAAAAATTAATCAATGGATTGCTACACGATAAGACTTACAGATGCTACCATATTGGTCACTCTCACTGACCACAGTGATTGTGGTGGTATTGCACTTGGGCCCCAAGGGCAAAGAAGCCACTCATGCTTCATCAATAATGGCTGCGATCTGTCTGACCGTCCACTTCTTCACATGCTCTGTGAGCTTCCTTGTTGATGTGCCCCAGTTTTGTTCAGAAAATGCAAATGCCATCATGCTTTCCTTGCCAGAGTGCTCATTCACCTTGATAGGCATCTTGGGATGGGTGACCTTGCCCTCAAAGGCCTGAATCATCTTGAGCATGATAAGTCCTTCTGAGATCAAACATAGTGCTTGCTTAAGCTATGTATATTAGTAGGTTTTTTCTTTTTATCATATTGACAGAACATACTGCTGCCTCACACAGACCAATTATGCCACAATAGGTGTACAATGGTGGAATGACAAGAACGCTGTCACCCAACATCACCCCATTGACATACTGGAGATATGCCATTTTGAGAAGTTGCAGCACAAAGTCAGAGCAGAAGGCCTTCTTAGGGTCACTAGAGTCAAGGTCCTGGTGGAGAAAAGTGAAGTCCTCGAGAAGCATGTCGGTTATGTCTCTGGCTTCATAGTCATCAGAAGCACACTGCAAAAATGTCATCATGACCACAAGGGCAGTGGAGCCAATATTATGGCACCAATTGCACAAGCATTGGTAAGCCTCCAACAACCCACCTCCATGAGATTTATCAAGAGAGATAAGAAAGGGAATGCACCACTGAGATGATAGGCCCATGCCAGTCAAAATCCATCATCAGCAAGTCAAGATCTATACCATAGTCTACAAAGAGAGGCAGTGTGTAGGCAATGGAGCCATGTGTGATAGACCAAACATCATCATTGCCACCTGCCCACAGCAGCAGTATCAGAATCAGTATCCTTTGCCACTTACATTTAACCTGAAGCTCATGGGGCAGGCTGGCTTTTGAGTGGCGTGAGTGACTAGTCTGATTTGATTTGCCAAGGCAGAAAGAGTCAGAAACTGTGATGTGCAGATTCAGAGTCAGCTCTTGCTTTTTGATTGACTGGCTGGGTGTTTTAGCCACAGAGTCAGATACCTTTAATATAGGGAACATTAGCCATGTAGATAAGGTGGGAGAAAGTGATCATGTACCTTGTCTACTGGGCCATGCTTGACTTTTTTAGCTGGCAGAGCAAGCATGTTGATGCAAGACTACACATGATCAGATAAGTGTTACCTTATTAACGTTGATCATACAGTCAGCTTACCCTATTTGTGAAGTGAGAGGCAGCCATGAGGTGATGCCTAGCATGCATGGTATTTGTGTGACTTCCAGTGGTTAGTGTGAGCTGAGTGTCATTCTCTTCCAGATCTTCTATTGGCTCATCTGGCTCTGTCTCCACACTTGAACAGTCTTCCTCCCAGGTTTTGCCCATGCTCTTGGTAAATCCTGCATTGGCAATCCTATCAGTGTTGGCATCACAATTCTTTCTCTTCTGCCTTGCTAGTTCTTCCCTTAGTGCAGGCAGAATCCAAGTTAGCTCTGTGATGGAGGCCTACAGGCAAGGAAAAAACAGGTGAGCATATCCAGTAACAATACACTGCTCCACTTACTTCCTCATCCATTCCAGTCCTGAAGGCATCTTCATGCTTAAGACTGTCATCACCATCTTGGCCAAACCCACAATGGTGAGCATCTTCTTCACCACATTCCTCAATGATGAAACTTGTGGCGGCTGAACTTTGTGTAATATCAGATAGCATAGTTGATGGTGGAGCAAAAGGTTCCATGCTGATGGATGGTGGGCTTTCCTGGGGCCCAGTTCTGATGTCTTCATGTTCCTTTTCCACACATATATTTCATTGTTTGATCCTGGCCAAGACTTGTGCTTTGCAGTTTGGACCGGTTCTGGATGATGACCACAGTAAGTCAACAAAAAAAAGAGTAGACTCGGTCAGTAATAGCATTAAGGTTAACAGGATTGCTCACTCAGCCCAAACATGTCTAGATTTGCACCCATTGGGCTGTGGCTGTGCAGCATCAGTGGGGTCATGAAGCTTGGTTACTGCCAACACCAGCCTCTGCTTTGAGACTCTTAGGTGGGAATCCTGTGCTGCAGCAAGCAGTTCACATAGACCAAGATTACTGGACTTCTTTGGCACTGGTGCAATGCTGAAAGCAGGCACAAGTGTGCTCTTCCCTGCATTGGAGTCTTTACCAAGGTCAGCTAGGTGTCATATCCAAGTTTTAGTTCTGATGGTCGCTTGTACTTTCTAAAAAAAACTCACATAGGCCCTTGGGTATGTGAGCAGCAGTGACACTATCCTTTGCACTTGTCTTCTTTGCTGGTTGAACACCTCTCTTTGTTACTACTTGCTTTGCTGACTGTGTCATCTCCATCTCTTCCTTGACAGATGCAATCTTGGCTAATGTGAGTAGTGCCTTGTCATGATGCATACTCTTATGCCACTCTCTTTGCATATCATCAGCCAATTTTTTGGAGTGAGACCATTGTCTAGCTAGGGCATCTGGCAGCCCTGGATGTTTGCTGGCATTTGACATGCATGTCCACCAAGGAGAGGTGAGTGGGTTGAGTGATTGCATATAATGAATAACTGAATGAGTGATGAAAAAAAAAATAGGATGTTCAAAAATGAATGTTGAGGTTAAGTAGGAAGGCAATGCAAATTTGTGCCCCATTCCTGTTGCCCTTTTGTACTTGTCAGGAAGAAATTCCGATTCATAAGTTAGCTGTAACCTTACATATATGTTCAAAACTAGGTTCTAATGTTTTCCTTCTTAGCTCAGGTTCATGCACTTAGCAGTGGCCCTTGTCAAGAACCATGTCTACTCCCTTTGTGTACACAAGCTGCCATGCCAATAGACCAATCCGTGTCCCATGTACTTTTTCTGGCTGTTGACGTTGGTTTGGCAAAAAGTCAGGTCTTGCAAATCACATCAACCGCTTCCACTCCAGGTTTTTTTTTATGAATCCTGCCAATCCAGCCTTAAATACTACTACCCCCACAGAATGTACTGATGATTCAACAAATGACCCAACTACTGATGTTTCTTGTGTGGGTGTAGTTGGTGAGGACATCAATTCTCAATGGCATGGACCCAGGGCCAAGGTTTACCACAATTATCATACCAAACTGACAGGTATGTCTCCTCTTCTCACTATTTTCACAGGGTCTTGCATCATTATTTATATGCAGCCCGTCCATGTGATATCAATGGCAATTTCCTGCCTCCAGATGCCCAGCCTTTACCATGCACTGAGAAGGCACCAAATGACTGGAGTCCATTCAAGGACCGCATGCAATTTGAGCTGGCTAACCTCCTGTACTCTCAAGTTCAAATGTCAGCCACCAACATGAACAAGCTACTCAACATCTTTTCTGCGTATTTGCAAAGTCATGGGGACCAGCCACCATTTAGCAGTTGCAATGATTTGTATCACACCATTGATAGCATGCAAGTGGGGAATATTGCCTGGGAAAGTTTTGGAGTGAAGTATAGTGGCAATCGAACAGCAGAAAGCTCTGCTCCCTGGATGGACAATGTATATGATGCATGGATGCGCAATCCTGAGAGTGCAATCACACAGATTATCAGTGATACTGACTTCAAGACCCTGATGAACTATGTGCTGTATTGAGAATATGACGTAGCTACTGATTCCTGCCACTGGCAAGACTTCATGTCTGGCAACTGGGCTTGGGAGGAGGCAGTAAGACCATACTTTCTATTACATGACCATGTTGTATAATTATCTCAACAATCCCATACTCATCCCATAATATACCTAAATCAATATCCTCCACTAGCAGATCTGTGTGTTCTCTGCATCAATAAAGTGCATCCTTGTCAAGGTCTTTGTTCTTTGCCATGCATCTAGGTACATGCTTGAATGTCAGCTCCCATAATAGATCTCATCCTATGATGGACTCACTTGGCACACCAGTTGTGGATGATACATACAAGCAAAACTTACTCTTCGTAATCTGCTATGTAGGGCCCAAGGGAAAAAATGACACACTGGTAGTAGCCATCAGCAAATTGTTTGACTTTCCATGTAGTCATGAAACACTTCAGGCACTCAAGAATTTTTGACAATGATCGGTGGAACAATTGATATTGGAATTTGTGAAAGGCTGTTGTTGCCACATGCTCCTTCATAGCTGCAAATAAAATTAGTGAGTAAGGACAGTATGGTCTTTTATTGAAAGAATCACTCTTGGGCATTGCTAGAAATGCAATAAGTTTGACCCCATTCTTGTGTGAGCACCACACGGTGTTATGCAGATTATCAAGCGAAAGATAGAGTGGATATTAATTGTGTTAGCCAGTTGCAACAGAGACGGTGGTCTTGTCAGACCCAAGAATAATGGGCAGCAGCATAGCACCATGGGTGGAGGGATCTTGAATGATGCTGTTCTATGGTGTCAAGTCCAGTTCCTCCAGACTCAAGTCCGATTGGAGGTCCGAAGGTTAGTGTACGAAGTTCATGAAGGGACAAATGGAGTTCAGAGTGGCAAGGGGGTACCTAGGAGGACATTGGCACAGGACTTATGTGTCGCGCCCTTGCCTAGGCTCTGTCCTCGTATTTCATAGGAGAGAGGAAGAGAGAGGGGAGAGAAGGGAGTTGGACGAGAGACAGGGGGTGACTGGTTTGATATTCATACTGAGGTACAGAAACAGAGTACAGGGAACTTACATACTGAGGTCCGGTCCGGAGTTTGGACGGAGGAATGGAGGACCGTATAGAAAGGTACATTGGGTAAAAGGGAAGCATATGGAGACAGGGAACATACATAGTGAGAGCATATGGTGTGGTGAAGGGTCTAAGGGATGAGGCTAAGGGTCGTAACTAGGGAATGGAGGGTTGAAGGTACAAAGGGAATACTAAATAAGGAAAGTGAAGGAAGTCCGATAATAAGAGAATGGAGTCCGATATGAAAGGATGAAGTCCGGATTATGGAGGAACAGAGAAGAAGTGAAGGGTTTGGAGGTTTGGAGATCGGAGCAGATATGACATATGGTGATCTCGTGGTGTGTTATATCTTGAGTGCATGAGTTACTAGTTTTAACTGTTGAACTATGTAGCCCTTCACGAATGACTTCTCCCAAGTGGACATTTATGTCCTGCTTGCCCCTGATATTCTGCATCAATTAATCAAGGGTGCATTCAAGGATCATCTTGTGGATTGGGTTGAGAGATTCATCAATAAGCAGTATGGCAATGCCATTGCTCAAACAATACTGGATGATATTGATCGGTGGTAAGTGTAGCCCTATTGTGTTGATATAAGACTCTGTCATGGACACATGCATAGCATTGCAGCAGTTGCTTCATTCTCAGGTCAACGCCACTTTCCTCAGGGTTGCAATTTCAAACAGGGAACAGGGAACAATTCAAAGGCTTTGATGAAGGTGAGTGTTTTATTATTCAATGATACTCTTGACAGTAGCTAATGTGTCCCTCGACAATCATAGGTCTATTTACCTGCCATCAATGGCCATGTTCCCTCTGAAATGGTGTGTGCAGTGCACACTTTCCTGGAGTTCTGCTACTTGGTGCAGTGAAACATCATTGATGAACAGGCAATCATGGAGATCCAAGATGTGCTCAATCAATTCTACAAGTACTGTGAAGTTTTTCAGAAGGTAGATGTGGTCACAGCATTCTCTCTACCACGTCAACACTCCATAAAACATTACATTGACATGATCTGCTTGTTTGGTGCTTCGAACGGACTATGTTCTTCAATAACAGAATCAAAACACATCATGGCTGTCAAAGAACCTTATTGACGATCAAACCAAAATCAGCCACTCAGACAAATCCTTCTCATGAACCAATGATTGGACAAACTCTCTGCTGCATGGAGTAACTTTATGGCATGTGATATGCTTGACTCCCTGTGAAAAATATAAGTAAAAGCCCACTCAGCTACTGCCCAAGGAATAGCAGGAACAACTTTATTTACCTAAGTAAAAGGGCAGTGATTGCCCACTACACTAATTAGCAATAGTAATAAGGTAAAGCAAAGCTGGTGCTCACCTCAGCCGCTGCCCAAGGAGTAGCAGGAACAACTGAGGAGAGCCCAGGAGTGAAAGGGAATATATATATAAGGTAGGCAAAGATGCGAGTGCGAAGTCCGATCAACTCCAAAGCGAAACAAGCGATTTCTGTAAGGAAATGGTAAAAGGGAAGAGGAAATGGCATGAAGTTATGGAATGAGAGTGAAGTGAAGATAGGGTAAAGAAATGACATAAGGAATGCGTACTGATATGCCATTGAACACAAGTCCAGCCTTCCTATCCATCTCCAACTGCTTCTATAGGACTTCAGTAACTCCTACATATGTAGGAGTTATAGGAGTTCATCCAGAACTTCGTTAAGGAACCTTGGAGTTTGACAGGAGGGCCCAGAGGAGATCAGAGTTGTCATCTCTAACACTCCCACTCGATCGCAATCGGAGTCCCATAGCTCGAACAAATTTCCAGTGTTGCTCTCTCACCAATGCCTTGGTCAGAATGTCAGCGACCATGTCCCCAGTAGGAATGTACCGTATGATGGCCTCTCCCTTTCCAACTAGATTATCTCAGATGAAGTGATATTTTCATTGGATGTGTTTTGTCCGAGTGCGGAACTGCGGATCATGGGACAGGATGATGGTAGCTTGGTTGTTGCAGTGCAGTATGGTTGGGTTCTTCTGGCGATGTCCTATCTCCTGGAAGAAGCTCCGGAGCCATGCAAGGTGTTGCCCTGCAATACTAAGTCCAATATACTCCGATTCAGTAATGGATAGTGCAACCATGCTTTGTTGTTTGCTAGACCAGGAGATGGCTCCACGGCTGCTGAGAAAAAGAAAACCAGAGGTGGACCAGGAGTTGTCTGGGTCCTGTGACCAGCCAGCATCAGAGTATCCATGGAAGTCTGAGTCCATGGAGGTGTCATTTCCATTGTATCGGAGTTCCATGTCTGGAATTGCATGAACATAATGGAGAATGCGTTTGGCTGCCTCCCAGTGACAGGCTTTTGGAGCAGCACTAAAACGGCTGAGTGTCCCAACGGAGTAGGCTAAGTCCAGACGGGTTCCGAGCATCAAGTACATACATGAGGGAGCCTATGACCGTGAGATAGGACACCTGTTTCTTCCTGATAAGGATCTCCAGCAGTATGGAGTTGTCCTCTGGGTCATTTGTAGACAAGGAAGTACCATGTACCATTGGAGTCCATACAGGAGCAGAGTTGGACATTCCCATCCATTTTAAGACAGTTCATGCATATTGGGACTGGGACAAGGAGATGGTTCGGAGTTTCCAGTCCCTATGAAGTTTGATTCCAAGGAGGTACTTGGCTTCTTCTAAGTCATGTATTTTGAAAGAGGAGGAGAGCATGAACTTTATGGAGTTCATGTAACTTCTGGAACTTGCTACAAGAAGGAGATCATCAACATAAACAACTAAGAAACAAATCTGACCAGATTTTCGGAGTACGTATAGGCAAGTCTCAGCATCGAGATAAGTAAATCCAAGTTCTCCTAGTTTTTTGTCAAGCATTTTGTTCCATGTTCGTCCTGCCTGCTTAAGTCCATACAAGGAGCGTCAGAGTTTCCAGCAGTACCCAGGTTGGATCGGAACTCTGTTTGGAGGTAGAAGATACAGTTCCTCCTCTAGCTCATCATTTAGGTATGCAGTGGAGACATCCATCTGGACTAACTCCAAGTTGTGCTTGGTAGCTAGAGCAACGATCATCCGGACTGAGTCCAAGTTTGCAACTGGGGCAAAAACCTCTTGGTAGTCAACTCCTTCCTTTTGTGTAAATCCTTGAGCAACGATTCGGACTTTGTAACGTTCAATTTTACTGTCCTGATTTCATTTGATGTGGAATATGGGTTTGGAGGTAATCGGAGTTACTTCATCTGGAATCAGGACAGTTTCATATACCTCCTTTATTGTGTTCGGGAGTTGGTCCTCCAATGGAGTATTTGCTGCTCTGGTGAACATGCAGTGTTCTAGCTCCTCCTGCAGGCTCACAAAACCTCTGGGCATGCCTTCTTCATCTGAGGTGTCCGGAGTTTCAACTTCATTTGACAGAGTTCCATCCTGCATAGCAGTCCTTCTCTCCCTTTCCTCATCTAGGGTGTGCTGGTAATCCCTGTTCAGATCTGTGGGTTGACAGTTTTGGGAACTCCTATGGACATTTGCTATAATCCATGCAGGGGGGTGAGATGGGGAGCGAGACCAAGTTGAAGAGATAGTGGGAGTGGGAGATGGAGATGGAGCAGGAGCAGGAGGTGAAGGTGGAGCAGGAGAAGGAGAAGGAGGTGGAGTTGGAGCAGGGGATGGAGCAGGAGCAGGGGCAGCCTGTGCTTCCAGAGGGGCAATATTGATTCGGAGTTGCTCCAGACGTCTGATGAGCGGGTCTATTAAATTGTCTGGACCCAGAGCTCCCACTGCTTCCACAAAGTTCGGAGGTGTTGGAGGTGTGGAGTCAGTTTCCTCCTGTCCATTGCACTCCAGCTGATGTGGGCACTTTGGCAGGAGGCCCTCCCACTGTTCCTCATTGGCAACTTTCCAAGGAGTTGAGTCAGAGTCAGAGATTGTTCCAGACCCATGGAAAGTTACATGGCGACTGGAGATAATGGTTTTTCATTCCAGATTGAGGAGTTTATAGGCTTGTTGTCCATAGGTGTATCCAAGCATGATGCATTTTCATGCATGTGAGCGGAACTTTCCATCACGTTTCTCCTTTGGCACTAGTGCATATGTGAGGCACCCGAAGGGTCGGAATAAGTTCGGATCGACCTTCTGATCGAACAGGAGTTGGTATGGAACTCCTCTGTGAAGGGTGGAGCAAGGACTTCGTGCAGTGACATATGCTGCAGTGGACATGGCATCAGCCCAAAATGACTTCAGGAGGTGAGAGTCTTCGAGCATGGTGTTTGTGAGCATTGACAAGGTCTGATTCATCTGCTCCACAAGTCCATTTTGCTCCAGAGTGTAGGGTGCAGACATTTCCTGTGCTGTTCCATCGGCTCAGAGTTGTTGGTGGAACTCCGAACTGGAGTATTCTCCTCCTCTATCAGTTCGAAGGAATTGGGTGTGCATGTCTGAAAACTCCTCTGTGTTGCAAACGCGGAGCGAGCACACCACCAGCCTCAGCTTCACAGGCTATTACTGAGCCTGGCGAGGTAAGAGAAAAGGGAAGTTGAGCTCAAGCACACCAATCACCCCAAAGATAGTGGGATAACAAGTGGTCAAAGCTGGGGACGCCAGCTGAGACACTTGGGTTTATATAATACAGAGGGCAGCGCACAGACCATAGGGTCTGTGGGATAAACTACTATACATGGCTAGTACAAGTACATGAACGTGAGAGAGTTCCCACCAGGGTTAATGGATATTAAAGGGGCATGCCAGCCATGAGGCATGACGTCATATGATGTCATGGTCTGGGCCCAGTCATGTGATGGGTCATGTGACTAGAAAAGAAAGGGGCGTGAAGGTGGTTTGTAACACTCTGTTTCAATTTCCTGTTTGAAGAAGTTTCGGACGTCCGTTTTCCAGGTGTTGTAAGTCGTCAGGACATCACTTTTCTTCTTCAGGAAGTAGACCCATGGGAACCGAGAGAAGTCATCTACAATAAGGAGCCAGTACTTGTAGCCTTCTTGGGATTGAGGGGATATCGGCCCTCCAACATCAGAGTGAATGATTTGAAGTGGCCTAGATGCCCAGATGGCGTTTTGGGACTCGAAAGGAAGTTTCTTCATCTTTCCGAGTGTACATGGCTCACAAAACGTCAGAGTTCTGAAGATGTCATCTATGCCCTTCAGTTGGCCTTGTCAGACCATCTGTTCAATCCGTGAATGTGCAATGTGTCCCATGCATCAGTGGAATGTATTTATGTCTATTGAGACAAGTCTGGACTCAGGACATGCCTTCAGCTGGACTTTTGCATGGTAAAGTCCTTGGGTGTGGCGTGCTGTCATGATGGTCTCCAGTCCCTTTTGGACGGAACAGGTGGAGGAGTTCGCTAGGAACAAGGTAGATAGTCCTCTGGAAGCTAGCTTGTTTACAGAGATTAGGGACAGTCGGAACTCCGGTACCAATAGTACGTTGCTTAGGGTTACTTCGTAAGTTTCTCCTTTCACAATGGAGTGGAGTACGATGCTTCCAATCCCAGTGGCAAGGGCAGTTGAATCATTCCCTAGGGCTATTTGGCGTGGATTTTGGAGTGGAGAGTATGTATGGAACCATGAGCGATGTGGGACCATATGCAAGGTAGCTCCGGAGTCAATGATGATTTTATCCGTTTTGGACTTGGTTGGTTCGGACGAGAGGTAGGCCTGAATGCGGTTGATTAGAGACTTGGATACAGACACTTTAGCTATGTTTGCCTGTTCCGAAGCTCTGGAGTTTTGCTCCAGGGAGTCCTCCGATGTGTTTACCTTCTCCTTTCCCTTTCTCCTTCCTCCTTTACAAAGTTCCTTTACCCACTCCTGATATGCCCAGCAGTTATCGGAGTTGTGACTGGAGTGTTGGTGGTGGTCACACCAGCGTGGGGAACCACTCTGGCAATTGCTCCTTCTGTTGAAGGCTTTATACGCTGTCTCAGAGGGCTTCGGAGGGTTCAGGCGGGTTTCTTTGGAGATAACTCTTGTCTCAACAGTATCGAAAGTGAGCTTGCTCTCCTCCACTGTGTTGATGACAGAGGAGGTAAAGGAGCTCCACTCTGAAGTTTTCGGGAGGGAGTTGAGGAGAATAAAGGTGAGGACTTTCGAGTCAACTCCAAACTTCATTCCAGCTAGTTGGGTCTCCAATGTCTGGATGGAGGCGATGGGGTCGGAGACGGAGGAAGTGCCATCCCAGGAGGAGTCGAAGAGTTGACGGTATGAGTAAAAGGCAGAGGCAAGGTTGGATGCTTTGTGGAGATTTAGGAGGGCATTGAAGAGCATCTTGGCAGTGATGTGTGCCTGCGTCTTAAGTAGGAGTGCATCGGAGATGTGGTCCTGGATTATTCCGTGTGCCTTTTCATCTTGTTCCATCTATTTTAGGGTTTCCTCAGAGGAAGGTGCCGGAGATGTATAGGAGGAGGTCGGAGATTTATCAGTGCTGAGGGTGACACCTAGGACTTTCTCCTGATGGAGTTTCACCGTGATTCAGAGCTTCCATATTTGGAAGTTTAAGGGTCCTGTTAGGACTGGGCAGCTTACAGTATCAGATGTTGTTGATTCTGACATGGTGCCAGCTAAGTGATTTAGCGAGGAGTATAGACCCTAGAGGTAGGGTTGTGGAAGCGATCCAGAGTAGGCCAGAGGGCATGGGAAAAAATCCACAGGGGTAGCAAGAGCTACTGTGAGTTGTTCGACAAGTGTCCGGATTGTTAGAGTGCGCTAGTGGGGCTCATAATCTGTGAAAAATCTAAGTAAAAGGGCAGTGATTGCCCACTACACTAATTAGCAATAGTAATAAGGTAAAGCAAAGCTGGTGCTCACCTCAGCCGCTGCCCAAGGAGTAGTAGGAACAACTGAGGAGAGCCCAGGAGTGAAAGGGAATATATATATAAGGTAGGCAAAGATGTGAGCACGAAGTCTGATCAACTCCAAAGCGAAACAAGCGATCTCCATAAGGAAATGGTAAAAGGGAAGAGGAAACGGCATGAAGTTATGGAATGAGAGTGAAGTGAAGATAGGGTAAAGAAATGACATAAGGAATGCGTACTGATATGCCATTGGACACAAGTCCAGCCTTCCTATCCATCTCCAATTGCTTCTATAGGACTTTGGTAACTCCTATGTAGGAGTTATAGGAGTTCGTCCAGAACTTCGTTAAGGAACCTTGGAGTTTGACAGGAGGGCCCGGAGGAGATCGGAGTTGTCATCTCTAACACTCCCATCTTTTAATTGATATTCTTCAGCCAACAAATGAAGGTAAGTGTTGCTGCAGTGGTACATCTCACAAATGACAATGATACAATATGTACTTAGAAAATGACTATGGGCACCCCATTTCTCCACCCCCACTTCTACCAGAAGAGAGTGCATCGTGTGAAGATGACAGAAATAATGAGTGACCCATCAATATAGACCCAACTGCCATAGAGGTGCATGTCAGCCTAGCATGCACAGTCCATAAGTGTCTCACAATCATACTCATTGTCCTGCTTCACCTCTCTTATGTAGAATGCAAGCAGGGACGCAATTTGATTCAGTTAGGTGAGGAGCTTCATATTCCTGATATCACATTCCTCCTTTCAAGGTTTCTATTTGAACAGCAACAGCATGATGCTGGTGATGCAAACATCTCACTCGATACTCCTGAGTGCAACTACCCTTCATACTATGGCAAGATCAAGGTGTTCAGTTCAGCAAGTACACTATTTTACACACCCAGTGATGTCAGCAGCACCCATGGCATGTGTTGTGAGGTCATTCGCTCCACTCCAAACTGGAAAAATGAAGGTCCACAGTATAACTGTGTCTTTGTGAATGCAAACTTGGCAGCAGATTCAATGAATAGTCTGGAGGTTGCTTGTGTTCTTACTTGGTTCTTTTTCCACTTTCAGGGTTTCTATTACCCATGTGCTGTGGTGAGCTATTTTGATCATGTTATTGACTGTCTGGATGAAGATACTGGGATGTGGTTGGTGTGCCCACATTTCAACCAGTAACATCAGTGAGTTCACAGTATAATCCATGTTGATGCTATCTACTGAGCTGCCCATCTTATCCCTGTCTATGGTAAACACTTCATTCCGACCTAGCTCCTCCCAACCCAATCTTATGATAGTTTTTGTCTATTCTATGTAAATAAGTTTGCCGACCATCATGCATTTGAGATTGCCTCATAGGTAGATATCTTACCACTCTCCTTTCATCATTATGCTGTTTACTATATAATAGTCTTACTCGTGGTGTTACTTGTACCTTACTTTACTACACGATAACTACTTGACTAGTTACATGCCTTGGGAATGTTGCTTGTGCTGAGTATTGCTTGAAATGGTACTGGGTAAACTCCTTGTTACTTGGCAAATGGCATTGCTGGCATAAGTAGACCATAAGCATGTAAGTGTTAGGTAAGTAATATGCTAATTTGCTGATGTAAAAGAGCAGTGATTGCCCACTACACTAATTAGCAATGGTGATAAGATAAAGTAAAATTGGTACTCACCTCAGCTGTTGCCCAAGGAGTAGCAGGAATGACTGAGGAGAGCCCAGGAGCGAAAGGGAGTATGTATATAAGGTAGGAAAAGATGCAAGTGCGAAGTCCGATCAACTCCAAAGTGAAACAAGTGATCTCCATAAGAAAATAGTGAAGGGGGAGGAGAAACGGCATGAAGTTATGGAATGGGAATGAAGCAAATATAGGGTAAAGGAATGACATAAGGAATGCATACTGAGATGCCATTGGACACAAGTCTGGCCTTCCTATCCATCTCTGACTGCTCCTATGGGACATCGGTAACTCTTATGTAGGAGTTATAGGAGTTCATCCAGAACTTCATTAGGGAACTTCAGAGTTGGACAGAAGGGCCCAGAGGAGATCAGAGTTGTCATCTCTAACAGTGACTAAGCCCTGCTCTCCACTTTGCTTCCCACACCTTTTGTCCTCTTTCTGCTATCTTCTCACTGTCTGTGCACAGGCCTTCTCAACTATTATTGCCCTCCTGTGTCTGACACTATGTGACTAAGCCCTGCCCTCTGCTTTGCTTCCCATGCCTTTTGTTCCCTTCCTGCCATCTTCCCACTGTCTGTGCACAGGCCTTCTAGACTATGACCTGTCTGCCATATGCAGCACCACTCAATCCCTACCACCTTGCTCACCTTCCATGCTCTGTGGCCATCTGCTGGCCATTGTTAACACACTATGCAATATCTTGCTGTTCTTGTTACCTTGCATAGTGTTAGAGACAACAACTCTGATCTCTGGGCCCTCCTGTCTAACTCTGAAGTTCCTTAATGAACTCCTGGACTGTTAGAACCGAGATCTCCAGGAGGTAACTCCGGAACTCCAGAGTTCAAGCAGGACTTGGCTTCACCGTATGTGGTGTGCCCTTGTCACAACTCCGGGGGTGTCCTGTAATTTCGGAACGGGCAGAAGAAGTCGGATTGGTCTTGTTGCAAGCAACAAGGCCGAGGATGGTTCAGAAGAGATTAGAGACTCAAGGGGGTCAGAGTGAGTTTGGGAGACTGTCCAAGTTGATATTCAAACTGGAGTATCTACTACAAGTGTGGGGACTTTATATACGGGAGTAGAATATAGGTCTTACTAATAGTTCGGAGTGCGGATGCTAAGTGTACTGGAGCTGTGCTCCTAAGCAGGCACAGGGATGGAGGGTGAACTGGGGCGAAGCTAATGGCTATGTACTGTAAGCAAAGAATGGAGCATAACACTAAGAACAAGGAATGCTAAATACAGGGGGTCTGGGGTGTCAGGGATGTGGACTCATCGAGAACACACCGGAGGTCGCAGGAAAGGTGTCTGGAGTTGTCTGGAGTTAAGTCCGGAGTCTCGGATTCGACGGATGTGACAGGACAAATTCCTATAGCTTCTATATAGGAGTCACTGATGTCCAATAGAAGTAGTCAGAGATGGATAGGAAGGTTGGACTTGCATCCAATGCCATGTCAGTATGCACTTCTTATGTCATTTCCTTACTCTATATTTGCTTCATTCCTGTTCTATAACTTCATTCCATTTCTCCTCCCCCTTCATTATTTCCTTATGGAAATCACTTGTTTTGCTTTGAAGACTTGGAGTTGATCAGACTTCATGCTCACATCTTTACCCACTTTATATACACTATACATAGCATAGTCATTTGTACCCTCTTATAGTAATCACAATACTTGCCATTGTTCTACTACAAGATAAGCAGTCCAAAGATGATGAATTCCAAGTGTAAAGACTATATATGATGGAGGCAGGTTTATATATGAGAGATGCAGCTATGCTATGGAATGATTACCTAATATGATGTCATAGGAATCTTCTGGAACATTTACGGTTTTCTGACAAGATAAGATAAGATAAGAGGAGTCAAAGAACATTTCTCATGTTTCTGATGGCTATGCCCTTGTGACTGCACTTGAGTTGATTTGGCTAGACCTGGACTACAGTGAACTAAAGGTTCAGTGCAAATGAGTAATGTTTTGCACTAATAACAAAGCATCTTTATGGCTGCTAGCTACTCTGGCTGCAGTGTTGCCTTATGCATAAATGAGTGCTATTTTGCACTAGTGAGCTCACCTCCACTGTGCTGCGCCTAGCTGCTTGAACATATTCTAGTGCTTGCTTACATCACCTATGGCTGCATCATCACTAGGTATTATAGGCAATTTATGTCATTCTGTTGCATTTTTTATCATAAAAACCATATTTTCTTTCAACAACAATGTTTTAAGCTCCTCCTGTCTCTTTATCTTCAATGGGCAGAACTACACCACCTGGTGGTTAGTAATGCTCACCTATCTAAATTTGACTGGCAGCATGTGGTGCATGACTTTGCCTGCACTCTCTCCTTCTGACCCTGATGGCTTTGATGATACATAAACCAAAAAATTTTACATTTGTTGGAGTAAGGCAAATACTCACATCTTAGTCACCCTTACCTTCAATACATTCAATGTCCTCTAGATCAAATATGCTTATTACACACATGCTTACATATAAGTGTTTTTACAATGATATTAACATCATTTCAGGTCTTGGGGATGTTTTGTGCCTCATTGTGTCATGGTAATCTTATGCACTGTTGATATGAACCCCGTCACTGTCTTTGTGATCTTACTTCATATGATCATCTTTGTCAGATGTATCAACTCTGCTTTTTTCATTTTTAATAAAATGTGGACAAGCTTTGCTTGGCAGTTTTCTCAAATGTATACAGTGCAATGTGTAATATCTCTTCATTTGACAGATATCCTGATTTTGAAAGAACACTTTAAATAATCAGGAATAGAGGTAAAAAGGCACAAGGTAAAGGTATTTGTAGTGAAGTATGCTACATATATCTAACCAAACACTTTTATAGACTGGTTAAAGGATAAGGAAAATGCTATCTTTGCAATTCCTGCTCTCTTCTTCTCTTACAGTCTCATGCCAGCTCAAATCTGGCAAGTCTCCCCTACAACCACAAATGGCAATGAACAGGCACATCAGAACATTAATTGTGACAGAATCAATCTTACCCTGCTAGGTGGTATCATATATGGCCAGGATTATGATGAATGAGTTAATAAAAGCACAGATATCTATTCACAGTATAATATTCACATTTGTGATCAAGCATCTACACATGTACACCACACAATATGAGCACTGTCCTGCCTTGGTTAGCAGATTGCCCAATACTTTCAGTAAAGATCTTATTATTTTTACAGCACTTTTACAGCAAAAACTATGTACTGTATATAAGAAATCCAAGCCTACCCTACCCACCATCTATGAGGATTCAACCAGTTCATCACAAGCAGCCACTCATGCTTCAGTAGCTGCTCACTAAATAGAGAGTACTGCAATCTCAGCATTCATCAAATCCACATAATGAATGGACAAACAACCTACCTTCTACTATATCAAGCACTACCTTCATGGTAACACACCAAGATTATGTCATTCAACATATAGCACACTGACAGATGCACTAACACCTAGTGTCAGTGTCCCAACTCAGTCCCATATACCACTACCCATCAAACAATGAGATAGACTGGGAAAATGTCAGACTGTTGCACTATAGCTTACTAGTAGGCACACTCAGAGGCTGACTAGTAATGTTGAGATTAGTTACATAGCTTCATATATACATAGGATACAGATACATACAATGGACACATTGAGAACAATAATTCAACAACATGAAGAAAGAAAGTAAAAAGTAAAAATAATACACAGGTGAGACATACCAGTCCAATAGAAAAGGGTAGTAAACCCTCCCATGAAGTCATCAGATTCAGTAGTTCAATGCCATAATGACAGAAAGGGGACACAGTAAAAAAAGAGTGGACAGCAGGAGCAAAGAACATGGGAGGGAAATGAGTGCTGCAATGAGTTCTTATCATGTGAGCTTATATCACCCCTACATGATGTAGAATGCTGTGGAATTTTCCACCTGTTAAGTGATGCTAGTAATATCCAACTTGGGGTAGTTATGCCATCATGCATCAGGGATGGTTCACTGGAACTTTTACTACCTGCTATAACCATGTGCTGTAATGATAACAGATCACACAACACTTTCTGCAAAATGACTGAAATGAAACAGGCAGTTGGGAGAAATTAGTGACTTATAGCAGCTTATGTGTGATAAGCAAACACATTTTATTGGTGGAGACATAGAGATTGCATATAGATAATGATCAGATAGCTTAGGTGCAATCATGCTAACAGAATACCTCCAGACCCAGAAAACTCTTTGACTGTCTGGACTCCTGGATAGCACTCCAGATGCCTCACCTCTGGCCTGGACACTGCATCCCCAAGTTCAGATTACATACACAGTATGGCAGAATGTCAGGAACATCTGCCACCTGATGTTGGATCTTTTTTTGGTACCCCTTCACTTTAATTTTTTATTTAGGTACAAGTGCCTCCTCATCCCATACTATATAAAACTTCCATCCCATATATGGCACCTCAGTTGTTTTAGCCCATCTGGCAACAACTGAGTTCCAGACCATTCTGGACCTACCAGATATGCCAATCTGGACTTTGGATTTTTGTCACATGCAGGAGTGTGAAAAATCTAAGTAAAAGGGCAGTAATAGTAATTGCTCACTCCACTGCCTAAGGAGTAGCAGAAACAACTATATTCACCTAAGTAAAAGGGCACTACACTAATTAGCAGGCAATTACTGCCCTTTTACTTAGATTTTTCACAGGTTATGAGCCCCACTAGCACACTCTAGCAATCCAGACACCTGTCAAATGACTCATAGTAACTTTCACTACCTCCACAGATTTTTTCCCACACCCTCTGGCCTACTCTGGATCACTTTCCACAACCCTACCTCTAGGTCCATACTCCTTGCTAAATCACTTAGCCAGCACTATGTCAGAATCAATGACATTTAATATTGTAAGCTGCCCTGTTCTAACAGGATCCTTAAACTTCCAAATATGGAAGCTCCAAATCATGGTGAAACTCTGTTGGGAGAAAGTCCTAGGTGTCACCCTAGACACTGACAGATCTCTGACCTCCTTCCACACATCTCTAGCACCCTCCACTGAGGAAATCCAAAAATGGACAGAATGAGATGAAAAGGCACATGGAATAATCCAGGACTGTATCTCTGATGTGCATTTACTCAAGATGCAGGCACAAAATACTGCCAAGATGCTTTTCATACCCACCTAAATCTCTATAAAGCATCCAACCTTGCCTCTGCCTTTTACTTATACCGCTAACTCTTTGACTCCTCCTGGGACAGCACCACTACTATCTCCAACCAGATCACCTCCATCTGGACATTGGAGACCCAACTAGCCAGAATGAAGTTCAGAGTTGACTCAAAAGTCCTTGTCTTTATTCTTCTCAACTCCCTTCTGAAAACTTTGGAGTGGAGTTTCTTCACCTCTTCTATCATTAACACAGTGAAGGAGAGCAAACTCACTTTTGATACTGTCAAGACAAGAGTTATCTCTGAAGAAGCCCACCTGAACCCTCTGAAGTCCTCTAAGGCAGTACATAAGGCCTCTAATAAAAGGAGTAGTTGTCAGAGTGGTTCTCTATGCTGCTGTGACCATCACCAATAGTCTAGACACAGCTCTGATAACTGCTGGGCATATCAGGAGTGGGTAAAGGAACTTCATAAAAGAGGAAGGAGAAAGGGAAAGGAGAAGGCAAATATATCAGAGGATTCCCTGGAGCAAAACTCTGGAGCTTCAGAACAAGCAAATGTAGCTAAAGTGTCTGTATTTAAATCCCTAATCAACAGCATTCAGGCCTACCTGTTATCTGAACCAACCAAGTCCAAAACAGACAAAATCATCATTGACTCTGGAACTACCTCCCATATGGTCTCACATCGCTCATGGTTCCATACATATTTTCTGCTCTGAACTCCACACCAAATAGTCCTGGGAAATAATTTAACTGCACCTGCTGTTACACTTGATCTGTCATATCTGCTCTGAACTCCGTCCTCTGAATCCCTCATCCCTTCTCTGGTACTCCATAACCTGGACCTCATACCTCCATACCCAGACTTTGTTCCTTCCCTTCAGATTTTTGTAGTTACCATATTTAATATTCCCCTTGTTTCCTTTTGACCCTTCATTCTTACCATAGACCCTTTGCCACACTATATGCCTTCCTTTACATATGTTCTCCATCTCCACATGCTTTCCTTTACCTAACATATCTTACCATGTGTTTCTCCATTCTTCCATCCAAACTCTGATCAGACTTGGGTATATAAACCCTCTGTACTCTGTCTGTACCTCAGTACAAATATCACATTAGTCTCCTCCTGACCTTTGTTTGGTTTCCCTCCCCTGCTCTCCTTCTTCCCTCCTATGAAATATGAGGACCAAATCTCGGCAAGGGCATGATACATAAGTCCTGCACCAATGTTCTCCTAGGTATCTCATTTCTGTTTTATCCTTCATTTGTTCTCTGATGAACTTCATGTACTTACCTTCAGACCTCCAACCAGACTAGAGTACAGAGGACCCAGATTTAATATGATCCCAAAGAGTCAAGCATTGACTTGGCAAGAAGGTCCTAAACCTCTGAGTCAAGGGGGTACCTTGCAGATGGTGAGATCAAGGGTTCATCCTAGCAGAGGATTTCCTGTTGAAGTGGGTGGGCCAAGGACAATCCCTTGTAATCAGGATGAGACACAGATATGAGCAAAAGCACTCACACAAGTGTAGGGTGAAGATATAAGAAAAGGAATAGAACTTGTATAAGCCAAGTATGTCTAAGTTAGAGATACAAGGGACTAATTGATGTGGTTTATATACAAGGACCAGGGGATGCTGAGTAATCATATGGAAACCAAGAGAATATGAAGGAATAAAGGGCTGACTGATCATTGAGTCAGTAGGCCAATGGCATAATGGGAGTGATGAGTAAGCATAGAAGGGTAAAGAACATAAGAGAACATTCAAGCACATGGAGGAAGGAACTACATATGAGTTTAGCATAAGGAGAGCTAACTGAGGAGGGATGCAAGTCCAACAGGGAAAAGAGTAGACACATGATACAAATCATAACACTTGCCACCAGAATTGGAAGCATTGTACTCCACTCTGTTGTAAAAGGAGAAACCTATGAAGTAACCCTAAGCAATGTACTATTGGTACCAGAGTTCTGACTATCTCTAATCTCTATAAACAAGCTGGTCTCCACAGGGCTATCCACTTTGTTCCTAGCAAACTTCTTCATCTGCTTTGTCTGAAAAGGACCAGAGACCATCATGACTGTATGCCACACCCAAGGACTTTATCATACAGAAGTCCAACCAAAGGCATGTCCTGAGTCTGGACTTGCCTCAATAGATATAAACATACTCCACTGACATATGGGACACATTACACATTCACAGATTGAAAAGATGGTTTGACAAGGCTAACTAAAGGGCATAAATGATATCTCTGGAATTCTGATATTTTGTGAACCCTGCACACTCAGAAAGATGAAGAAACTTCCCTTTGAGTCCCAAAACACCATCTGGGCATCTAGGCCACTCCAAATCATTCACTCTGATGTTGGAGGTCCAATATTCCTGCAATCCCAAGAAGGCTACAAGTACTGGCTCCTTATCATAGATGACTTCTCTTGGTTCCCATAGATCTACTTCCTGAAGAAGAAAAGTGATGTCCTG
>JBBPKT010000343.1:0-22529 GCA_038089395.1 Pulveroboletus frians | reverse complement strand
GGGGCAGGGGGGCTGGGCTTTTTCAATAAAAGGGGGGGTCCCCAAGCTTTCATGATTTAGCCAGGGAGGTTCTTTTTTTTTTTTTTTTTTTTTTTTTTTTTTTTTCGCACCCATCACGACTTGCCAAGTGAGTTATCCTGGTCAGCTGTCTGGTATGTGCTTATCCGGTGCAACCTCAATATGTCACAGTGCGATCACGACTTTCAGAACCCTGACAATACTTCCGCAATTTATTCCGCATCAAGTAAGCTATGGGAGAGCCGAATGTTTAATTTTGATGGCGACCACTTCCACTGAATGTCCCAATCGGATGCGCCATTGACATGAACGGTGAGAGTGCGATAGGCATGTTGGCGCAGCGCATCGTCACGGGGGATGAAATTCGGGGACAGTGCATCGCCCCGAACTACCAGCGAGATAACACGCCATAACAATATCATATTGCGTACACCCATGGGCCAAGAGGGTGTTGATCGCGCAGAAGAGTCCAAACGCTTACAATGTATAGCACGCAACCCCCCGCACTCGTCTGCGGCACCCGAGAAGATACACTTACGACACCTGCGCCGACCGGTTTCAAGGACTGGAGTAGGGCACCTCTCATCCTCCTTGGCAAGCGTCTGGATGCAGAAAAGGCTAAGCCACGTTGTTCGCTCGCTGAACGTCCATCCTGTGGGCTGTTCGCGCTGACTCAGTTGAGGTCTGCCACCGTTGCGTTGCTGCCAGGCATGTTCCCACCCACCAGCTTCTTTGGTCTCGTAAGCATCGATAGATGAACCAAGTCAGCTTCTCTGCAGCTGCGCATCTGCCCAGGGAAAGCGCATGAAACAGGTGCTATTATCGGAAGCCAATGGTCATGCACCCAATCTCTTGGTTTCACCCCAAAAAGCTACCCGTGATCATATCAGAGCTGACACACATCCAGGGCTCAGCAGCGCATCCATCGCCGCCGCCAACCCCCCCCACCCCCGACCACTCCCCGGCGCCCGCGCGATTTGAGGAGGAAGGTGCGGCTAGTGAGCAAACGTAACGCATCGTACTCCAAGCGGCTTCGCCTAGTCAACTTCGCGGCCGGGCCAGCCCCAAAAAGAGATCCAATGTCTCGGGCCTTACGTTGGAAGACCGTCACTACTTGATCGGAGCAGGACGACCCTGAACCTGAACCCCGCACATTGTGCGTCCTGAACATTCAGTCGACCAGACAGGGAGGGTGACGGGGAGAGAAGATGCACGATAGCAACGACAAGGTTCCGCAATACGCAAATGTGCATCCACAATTCCATAATCACTTTAGCAAAGAACGGGCTGGGACTTGATCAGCTGAATGGGCGCCCTCAAACGAACGGATTACCCTGGATACTGCCGCCAACTTTAGACTCGCCACACGTGCTGTGTATGTGCATGGGCATGGCACCCAACTGGCAAGGCAGAGCCCATACAGGACCACGACATTCTATGAAGGTACGATCATGGCAGGCGGGGGGGAAGAGGGGGAGAAAGAAGCCTCTGTCGTCGACCACCCCAACTACCAAAGTCAACCTGTGTATCAGCTCAATAAAACGTATCCAGGGTCACCGAACGCATCCAAGGTACCGAGAGATTAAACCTACCATGGGAACGCCTTCTGATAACAATAATTTGACCAATTCGGGAGAGAAGCATCGAGACTGGGGCGATGCGCTCTCGTTGCTTGCCAGGAAATAGGTTATGCATGGAACTCTACAGGAACAAGATATCAACTCACGAACGACAACCATAGTCACGTGCGATACTCGTATTCACAGGAGTCAGAAGGACCTAAATTTATGGATGCTGCTAGCCGTGCATCAGGATCAATCGCAGCAATATCTCGCCAAGGAGAACGAACTGTTCATCATGTATATTCACAGCAGTGATCCGACCCCCTTTCCCGAGCTGGGCTCATATGATCTCGCATAACCTGGTGTTTGCGCAACATGTTCAACAGCGCTCCTGTTTGGTAAGCTGTAATATATGTCGTCCTTGCGGTCCTGGTCTATTTACCGACCCTCAGATTTCAGCTCACCCGAAAGCTGTTCTTCTCGTCATAGCGACTGAAGGCTGGTTGTGCCGTTATCTAGGATTCTTGGCAAAGGAAAAAATCTCCTTGGCGAGGGAAAATTCGAGATCGGGGCGAAGCTCTGTGTAGAGTTGCAATCACTTCTGCCAGTGGGTGGCCGCCGGGCTTTGGGCTAACCTCCCCAGGTAGCGTTATAGTCCTTGCTTGTTTAGGTTGTTCTGTTCCCTACACGCTTCTATCTACGCCTTCCACAGTTCTTGGCAGGAATGATTATTTTGTTTGATTGCCAAGTTCATAAATATGTACAGTGCCTGAGGTCCCTCTGAGGTCTGCTCATATCGACTTGCCTTTTTTGTCGGCTCGGTGCGAAGCGGTCTGGGCTGGGAGCATTAAGTACAGCAGGCCATGATTAACTTGGCCGCTCCCTCCTTGCTTGCTCTCATCGGGACAGTGTCCGTTGAGCGGCAAGGCCATACATCAAACGCTGGCAGCATCATATCGTGGTTGGGGGGAGTACTAGCCAGGAAATCATGACCCTCGCTCTCACAGTGCTATTCCTCATGTTAACTTTCACGCTGCAGGATGATTGATTGCTCTATGGTTGCGTGTCGAAACCTTATTGAATGATGATAACAAAGTTGCGGAGGAAAAACTTTTCATCCACAGCATACAATTTTAGAAACTGCTATCAGAAACTTTCCTTGCTTTCAAACAGACAGCAACTCCCCGATAACGGCACAAACGTGTCCTTGCAGATATAGGATTCATAATCGAGTGTCTTGCCATAAAGTTTCATAGAAGTCCAGCCCCCGCTCGCTGCCACCGGAAACACCCAAAGCTCTGCTGAGGAGTAAATGTTAAACCATCACCGGAAAGGCAAAGCGTATTTTCTGCAAGTCTACACGTGCGATCATCAAGATAGCACATCGTTCTTCCACTGATAACATTGAATGCCAACTAAAAAGCAAAACGCGAAATCAGAACAGGTCCTCGTACTGTATCACCTCCGGGTGATCCGCACCTTGGCTGATCAGCTGCTTGTTCACTCATCATTTGCGTTTCTGGGGCGCGTGTGGTGGCCCGCGATTTTCGCGTGGCGGTTGATAGCGGGGGATCACCGCCGGAACATGGTAGTGATGTGAGCGTACTTGAGGATTGGAAGAGCCCGATGATGTATGTGAGGGATAAGGATAAGGCTGCTGTGGCAGCGGGGCCTGGGCAGGTGCCCAGTGAACATGTCGCCGGGGCGGTTTAACCGCCCCACGAGGCGGCGGGAAAGGAGGAACCTGCTGGCTACTCATATGCTTCACCGAACGTGGTACAGCTAGGACTGCATCCCGCTTCTGAGAGGGATGAAAGTGGAAATGGAGGCATTGCAAGAGTTTTGAGCCTCGTTGGGGAGGATGAGGTCGGGCCAGAGGTCGTGCGGGTGCACGTACGACAGGCCCTCTACGCCCGGGCGTGGGCGCGCGAGACACAGGTGCTGAGGGGGAACGGTGAGGATTGCGGTGGTGTAGTCGTCGAGCCTGAGGGACGACCGGCGGCGCAATGGGCCGTTTCCCGTGAACGCGCGCGATCGTCGGAGGAGGTCGTTGAAGATTATTTTGGCCCCGAGCGTCGCGTGTAGCAACGGGCCTTGCGAACCTCAGCCAGTCGAACGCCATGTCGACGTACAGTCGCACTGGGGGGAAAGTGCGATGGTGGTGGGCCTCCTCACAAGGGACATTAAGAGGAACTGTTAAATGATAAGGACCGCCATGATGTGAACCAAAAACTAAACAAGGAGTTGCCGTCATGTCCTTCTCTCGTCCTTCAGCGTCAGATAGAAAGAATATCGGACCAATCACCAGGTCGCGGTGTTTGTGAGTCTGTGCTCAGGTTCTCGAAGACGTTTCACCAAAATGTTTCCGCGTGCAACCTGATACGCCGGAGATGAGCACTGTGTGCAGCCATGGACAACACGAGGTTCCACTGGGTCAAATATGAGATGCAACATTCCATTCACCAACTCGGGCAACAGGATACAGCAGCCGACATCATAAGGCACTGTTAGTTTGTTAGCAAGATAGGTCCAACAAACCTTTTGCGATGTAGGCCAGGAAATACATCTCATTTCATACGCCCACCGATACGATAGACAAGGAAGCTACTTTCCCTGCTCTCTGTTCCTGCTTTTTGGCTCTTGAAAGGGGAATTTAAACTCGTGCACACAGCGATTATTGAGGGGGAGGTTGGAAGCTGGAAAAAATATTTGTCACCGCCGAAGTTTGTTGACGTGAGAGATGTCTACCCAGGAGGAGGGGGGCCTCCGAAGCCCGGTGGTGGTGGGAAGGGAACACCAGGTGGGAAGCCTGGAGGCCTGAAACCGGGAGGAGGGCCAGGCATACCAGGGGGAGGCATTGGCACTGGAGGCCGTCCCATTTGCGGCATGCCCACTATAAGTGGATCAGGGGGTGAAAACATCGCTTGAAAATAAAACCACGCACTTGGAGGCATCATTCCCATACCGCGACCTGCAGGCATGCCACGGCCAGGACCAACAGGAAGCTACCGGTTCGGCTCCATTAGATGCGTTATTGCGCATTAACTGAATATAGGCACGTACGACATTCTTCTTATCATCATCGACAACAGGAGGCGGCCCTTCGACGCTCATGCTGACTACTGTTTCGCCACGGAGAATCACAAGACCGAGAGTCCGCTTGATCTCCTGTTCGGGCGGTGTTTCCGTTTGACCCGGCTTTTTCTTGGGCCTAACGCGGCGGAATTCTTCACAGTCTGCGAGGACCAGGTTCATATGCCTGTCAAAGGCCAACATTTGTCCGGTTAAAGTACGACCGTCGTTGATGGTCACTTTCAGACGCCAGTTGATGAGACCGAGCATCTTTCCACCTTTTGATTTTGGAGGAGGCTATGTTTGCGCGGAGAAAAAGTCAGTCAAATGTAGACGCGTCGGATCTGAGAACGATACAGACCATGATGGACGCGATTAGGATATGGCACAGGTACAACGAGCGATAAAACGAGGCGGCATAGATGGTGTTGGACAAACACTTGCAAATACAGACGGTGGCGATGAAGTCTCTCTCCATCTCACCTGTTGTTTTTCCAGCGACATCTGATCACGACGTACCCAGAGCTGGTGTCGGTGAGTATCTAGTATTTGGTATCATCATTCGTACAAAGGCACGATGACCAAGATCATCCGTTAGCGGATACTTGGCGTTTCGGCCCTCTGCTCCGATACGCGTTGATCGCTCGGCCTTGAAATGCGAGACTTAACGACCCGCTGATACCGGTTCACCGATACGTACATGCCGCAGCGTACATCATGCCTTTCGACACATCACTAACCCGCATACTAGGCAGGTTGCAGCAGCTCGTGTTTAGATCCATATACATGATTCCCTCTCCTCCTAGGTGTAAAAGTCCCTGTCATCGCGGCTCCGATGGCAGGAGCAAGTGGCGGCTTGTTAGCAGCCCGGGTCACCGCCGGGGGAGGCTTCGGGTTCCTCGCCGCAGGTACTATTATACACCTCACCGAGGTGGAATGACTGATCTCGGACATCGCGGCAGGCTACCGGACTGCTGAGAATCTGAAGGACGAAATATCCCTCGCTCGTGGGTTGCTCCAGCTAGCTCCCTCGGACCCGCTCCCAATTGGGGTTGGGTACTTGTGCTGGCAGCTGGAGACGCCCAAGGCCAATCCGGAAGTGTTGCTATCTGCTGCCCTCGACAACCATGTCCAGGCAATCTGGCTCGCATTCGGAAGCAATCTCAAAGAGTGGATCAAATTTATCCGCAATTATGATGCTGAGCACAAGCGCGTGCGTCAAACGACTGTCTTTGTCCAAGTTTCTTCCGTCGAGGGGGCGCTTGTTGCCATGGATGAATGGGGCGTGGACGTCATTGTCGCTCAAGGTTTGACCATCTCTCTGAACGATATGATGCGGCAGCATTGATCCTCGTGTGCATGCAGGCAACGAGTCGGGGGGGCATGGGTATGGCTCCGCACCCCCTCTTTTCACGCTAGTCAGCTCTATTCTCGCCGTGCTGCCCAAAGACGGCCCTCCTCTCTTAGCAGCAGGAGGCTTGGCTCTTGGCAGCCAGGTCGCTTCTCTCCTTGTTCTCGGAGTAGCGGGTGCTGTGCTTGGAACACGCTTTTTGTTGACTCCAGAGAGTCTATACAGTGATGCGCAAAAGAAAGCTCTCGCAGCGGCTAAATCAGACATGACAGTGCGAACCATGGCATTCGACCGTGCGAGGGGCACTCTGGAATGGCCAGCAGGCATCGACGGAAGGGGAATTTATAACAGCACTGTCAAAGACGTGGACAATGGAGTCGACATGGAAATCGTGAAGAATAAATTCAAACGGGCTGTTCGTGACGGTGATCCTGATCGAATGCTAGTTTGGGCGGGTACGGGAGTAGGGCTCGTCTCGGAGATCAAGGGTGCCAAGGTTGGTTTCTTATCCCGTTGATCGCTCCCTGGCCCACCGCGATGTATAGGAGATCGTCCAGGAACTCGAGGATGATATCCTGCGGCAGCTGAGGACCGCTTCGGAGCTTGCGCGATAAGGAGGGACAATGTTGTCGAACGTGATGATAGGATAGAAGTGATTTCACGTCATCACCTGCATCCCGGTCGCTGTCTGCGTTGGTGCTGTATCCCGAACTGTCGTTTCATCAATGATTGTCGCCAGCTATGGAAGGACCCGTACAGTCGGATGGAGTGCGGGTAATGATGTCTCTTGGAGTTATCATCGGATCCTTTAGGCTTACCCCCCCAGCGGAAATAATTTCACAATCCATTCTTGTCGCACCCGCTCGCACCCAGAAAGAAAAGAAGAAACATACAGGTGATCATTTGCCAACATGCAGCAACTAGTGTACATTGCACTCTATCGTAAAACGGCCCTGGCCATGTCTCAGTGTACAATTTCCACCGTCAAGTCTCCCTGGTTTATCGAGTCACCTGAGATATCGCCAGGGTTACGGATGGATCTCAGGGAGAGCAATCCCACGCACCTTCTTGGACAACAACGCGTTTGATGTGGCCAGAAACAGGTGCGGTCACCGCAGACTCCATCTGAGCACCCTCTCAGTCAGATGACGAGAACGAGTCTTTTTAGTATCACATACCTTCATGGCACTCAGGACTGGAAGCGAGCAGGGAACAGATCACGTCAAAGGATAACCTTGGTGAAAACAAACGAATTCCACTCACCGCAGACAGGATCTCCCTTCTTGATCTCCTGGCCTTCCTTGACCCTAACTTCTACAACCACACCCGACATCGGTGCACCGACCGAACCAGGGTCGGACGTTGCCTTCTCCCGCGAGACTGTTTCCACCGCAGAGTTTTTGTCCTCAACAGACACCGCGCGTACCTACAGCAGTGGATACATGTCAGTAAAACCTTTTGTAACATTGATCACCTTGACATTACCTCGCCATTAACTTCGAACCAAACATCACGTTGGGCGCGACCCTCAACGACGGGTCCTATTGCCATCATACGGACAATGAGGGTCTTGCCCTTTTCGATGGAGACATGCATCTCTTCTCCGACGGCCGGGCGACCCAAAAAGTACCGTGTGGGAAGCACACTGCGCAAGACTGGTCCATATCGGTCCGGTCCCAGATTAGAGGGCCACGCACCTCAAATCACCGTATTTCTCCAGGAATCCCTGGTACTCTTCGAATACCTATTGGAGTTAACGTGAATGGTCCGCACCGGTTGACGGGAACAAAAAAAAGGCACTACAAACCTTGGGGTACATGACATACGAGGTCACGTCCACATCGGTGATGTGTTTTCCGAACTTGCTGCGCAGATCAGTCTTGACCTTTTTGAAGTCTAAAGGCGCCATCGTAGCACCCGGGCGGCCGTCAATTCTTGGCTTATTCCTGATGATCTTGGTGCGCAATGGCTCTGGGAAGCCTCCCACAGGTTGCCCAAGATAACCTTGGAAGAACTCGACAACAGACGAGGGGAAATCAAGTTGATCTGCGCGGGAGAGCACATCGTCCTTGGTGAAGGAATTCGATGTCATCCATTGCGCAAAGTCACCAACCACCTTAGATGAAGGCGTAACTTTAACGATGTTACCGCACTACAAAATGAATGAGCCTCCCATACGATTGACGGCACCTGCTACCTACAAGTTCATTGGCTTCGGTATACTTCTTTTTGATTTCTACATAACAGGGATATCAGTAAGAGAAACATTCAGAAAAATGCAAATACAGCCCACCCTCCCACTGTGTTCCGAGGCCCAGTTGCCCAGCCTGGAACTACACGGCTAATAAGCCGACATGCAACGCAGAAGGCACGAGGTTCGGTTCCTACCATGAGATTCGTGTATTGTCCTCCTGGCATCTCGTGACCGAAGACGCTCGAGTCCGATGCGCGGACATTGGCCTCGAAGCAGCCATAAAGCATGCGAACTTGACTCCAGTACGAGTTCAATGTCTGAATGTGAGAATAGTGGATACCCGTGGCGAGTGGCGTCTGCTCCAACCCTATGCAGAATGCTCCCATCGACGGCTGCGAAGTTAACCCAGACATGCCTTGTCACGTTAGTTAGGAATGATAAGTTGTGTGCATTGTCATTAATCCTTACTATCGATGGCCACGTCGATGATGTCAGCGCCAGCAGACGCGGCCGCGAACATAGATGCAGTCGCGATTCCAGCCGTATCATGGGAATGGACGTGGATCGGAATATCAGGGTACTTCTCTCTGATCTCTCCTATGAGCCTACAAGGATTCGTCAGTCGGTCCACACAGTACATGATAATCACAGTAACCACAACCCACATTCTCGCTGCGGGGGGCTTGAGCAGACCAGCCATGTCCTTCACACCAAGAATGTGAACACCTTCTTTGACAAGTTTGTCGATGAAATCCATATAATACTCGAGGGTATACTTTGTCTCTGTGGGGCTAGCGACATCGCCGCTGTAGCAAACAACGGCTTCAACGACGCCCCCGGCTTTCTTGGCAGCATCGATACCAAGTCTCATCTGGACGAAAATTAGCACACATGACATCGAGTGGACATATTCAACCTTACGTTCTCTGTCAAAATTATATTAGGTGAGTGGTCTGTCAACCTCTAACTGCTAGCACGCTTACCAAAGTAGTTTAAGGAATCAAAGACACGAAAGATATCGAGGCCATTCTCCACGGCTTTCTTGCAAAAATCATAGATGGCATTGTCCCTGCGACAGAAATGAAAAGGAGTCGAATACATTTCCAAGAACTTACGGGTAGCTGGTATATCCAACGCCATTGGCACCACGCACGAGTGCTTGGAATGGAATATTAGGCACCAACTTGCGGAGGGTACGCTAAAGACATGTATCAGCGAGCAGGCTACAAACGCATCAGATTTCGACGGACCAACCGCTCCCAAGGATCTTCGTACAGGAATCGCATGGCAACGTCAAACGTTGCACCACCCCACATCTCCAAACTAAAAGCGTTGGCGAGAGCGTAGCTGGTCTCCTTCGCGATATTAACCATATCAATAGTTCTCAGACGGGTAGCAAGGAGAGATTGGTGGGCGTCTCGCCATGTGGTATCCATGATGAGCGTGCCTGGGTACTCCCGCACGGCTTTGGCGAAGGCTTCGGGACCATGCTCAACAATGATGTTACGCCAACCGATCTGACACGGCAATGTGGTATCAATGGGTGGACCACCTGGGTTATCGGGATTTTGCAACTTGGGGACAACAATTTCGTGCTTGAGACCAGGTTCGCCAGACTGACCCTTGATAGAGCTCCCATTAACTGCGAGATCTCCGAGATATGCAAGGAGCTTCTGAGCACGATTCTGACTCTGCACGAGTTTGAAGAGCTCCGGAGTATCGTCGATAAACTAAAATGGTTTGAAAAAACACTGCATATCCCCTTCGAACTCCAACACATACCGTTGTCCAGGTCTTACCACCAACAAAGACATTGTGCGTGAGGAGGCGGAACAAGAAGGGGATGTTGGTCTAAGGAGGACATTAACTCGATCGGAAAACCACCCTCATTGTTAGCCAACCTTGACACCACGGATGCGGAACTCGACGAGAGCACGGAGCATCTTGCGACGAGCAACTTCGTACGTCGTGCCACTAACTGTACACTTGACGAGCAAGCTGTCATAGTGCGGCTACACGGGAACGTGTCAGCCGGGTGTAACTGTGAAGTCTTTGGAAGCCTACCGTGATCTGCGCACCAGCGAAACCGGAAGACGCATCGAGACGAACGCCATTGCCACCTGCACTGCGGTATACCTCGATCTTTCCGGTGTCTGGCTGGAAGCCAGCCCCTGCATCTTCGGTAGTGATACGACACTGAATCGCGAAGCCTCGGCGAGTAATAGCGTCTTGGGTCAAGCCAAGCTGGGGAAGGGTCGCGCCCGCAGCAATCTGGATCTGGGCAGCAACAATGTCGATACCAGTGATCTCCTCTACAAATATCACAAACCTGCATTAGAGACGAAGAATGGTGAACAAGTTGGTAAGGCCCGTACCAGTGATGGTGTGCTCGACTTGGATACGAGGATTGATCTCGATGAAATAATGTCTGCCCAGCTGGTCGACTAAGAACTCTGCGGTTCCAGCATTCCTGTACCCCACACTCTTGGCAAGTTTGATGGCATCAGCCAAGATGGCCTGGCGGAGCTCTTCAGGGAGGTGCATGGCGGGCGCAACTTCAACGACCTTCTGGTGACGCCTTTGCACTGAACAGTCACGTTCGAAGAGGTGGATGGTGTTTCCAATCGCATCTGCCAGAATTTGCACTTCGATGTGCCTGGGGCGTTCGATAAAACGCTCGATGAAGACTGTACCGTCACCGAAGGCAGATTTGGCCTCAGAAACAGCGCGCTCAAAGGCATTTTGGAAGTCAGATTGCTCGCGTACAACACGCATACCACGACCACCGCCGCCCATTGCGGCCTTGATAATAACTGCAGAAACGTCATCAACCAACCGAACGGAAGGGGAAACATGTGAGTTGGACTCTACCTGGGAAGCCATATTCTTGGATGAACGTTTCTCCGTCGACATATGACTTGACGGGGCCTGGTGTTCCGGGGACGACTGGTACGCCGACTCTCATAGCTTGAAGGAAACTGCGTCAGTCCCAGACATGCATGATATCAGTTCGGTACATATACCCAGTGTACGTGCCTTAGTCTTGTCACCAAGACCATCAATGACTTCAGGGGAGGGCCCAACGAACGCGATACCAGCCTGCTCAACTTTGCGCGCGAACTCGGCGTTCTCGGACAAGAAACCGTAGCTGCGAGCGCATTCAGTACAGGTGTGGTGGGACAAACAATGACAGGTACCCAGGATGGATCATGTCGACGCCATGTTCGAGAGCGATTCGGATGATATCATCCTGCGCGAGATAAGCACCGACAGGAGTCAGGCCTCTCCCGACTTGGTACGCTTCATCGGCCTTTCTGATACGTTAGGGGGCTCGCATACACGTAACGGGTTTCGTACCTTTTGGCGATGGGCCGAAAGACGATCCTCGAATGAATAAATCGCCACGGTGTGCATGGCTAATTCATGGGCTGTCCGAAACACTCTGATAGCGATTTCCTGATGAACAAGGTCACTTCAAGGAGATGATCGGATGGCGAGTGCTACGCCAACTTACCCCACGATTGGCTACGAGGATCTTCGTGAGTGGACCGCTGTGCCCGGCGGCTCTCCTGCGCATCGTCTGGATGGTATGCACAGGTGTGCCGGGCGCGCTAGGCGACGTAACAAAGGTGTGGGCGAGCCTCGGAGGGTGGAGAGACGGTGCAGGTGCAGCCATGATGATGGAAGGGAATCAAAGGCCACAGTGGGCTTAAGGACCTTAGCAAGCACTACGGGGCAAAGATACTCGAATCAACTGGAACGCGACCCTGCACAGGCACCCGCCGCCGCCTCCCACCATCAAGCCTTATCCTCGCCGTGGAGCCTGATCCCGTCGCTGTTCCGGTGTTAAGGCGGCATCTTCCGCATTACGTCCATCAGACAGACCATCGGCTCTCCGATCCCGCTCACAACCACACCACGAAGGGATCAGAAACATCAATTCCGATTAGAGAGTGGCAGTATACTTTGTCCCTTGCCTTCCAACTTCTGGTTGTTCTTTGCGATCGCATACATAACACCAGCAATGAACCCAACCCCAAGCGCGGAGACGGATCCAATCGTGATAGTATCACCAAAAAACAGCATCCCCGATGCAGCCACTGGGAGCTTGTTCAGTGCGCCAACCATACTGTGACCAGGAATCAGTCATGGTACGCTCTCCGTTCAAGATACAGACCTGTATGTCGTGCTGCTTGTTGTCCGGACGCACCAAGCGGTAGTATACGATATGCCAACTGCTGCTGCACCAGAGAACGCGGTGGCAAATAGAAGCACATGTCGCGTTTCTTCCGGGCTTAATGCGGGTGCTTAGTTTGATTGTAAGGCTCAGCTGGCCAGACATACTTACAAGTTACGGGAGAGATTCTCCATCTGCCAGTCCTCCAAGGCGATAGAAAACACGGTTAATATAGGGATAGACAGCAAATTGTTGTAAAACATCGAATCCCAGTCGGAAAATCCTGTGATTTTGATACGCTTCCGCATCAGCAGAACCTGGCAGGGGTTGTCATCAGCATGTCTCCAAGGCAAAGCTGAAAAACGAAAAAAAGACTTGCATAAGCAGCACTCGCCAGGCAATTGAGCAGCATCCAAAAGTACCCTATATGCCATCTCTTCACAACAGTGGAGATGAGCTGCGAGCCAACGCTCATAGCCGCATTGGCCAGTGGAATGTCTCCAGCTGTCTCCGTCAGGTTGCTCATATCCGCCCATGCTGCAAGTATCGAAGAGAGTATCTCACGTTTTTGTAAGCGGGCATAAGCTGAACCGTTCGCATCATCACAGCACGGCACTTACCATCAGTTGGAACGCAATCATCGTGAGCCTGGTTATCCGCCCATTAAACCATATAACCTCCCCGTACGCCTAAAATAAACCAATGAGGAATGTCACGAGGTCACGAGGTGCCACACACTATAAGGATGATAGTCAAGTTCTTGAAAATTGTGTAGATGGGTATCGTGAGGTATTGCTTCGAACAATTAATTCAGAACTCGACATGGATGGTCTAGAGATGGGAAACTTACGAGGCTCTTGGAGCCAGTGTATATAACAATGACAAGCGATATGCTCACAGGAAGCCACGCTTTCGCATCTTGAATATCAAAATCTCGAAACGAAATGACGCCTAATTTCTTGACGGCAGCTACGCATGCAATGCAGACGATACTTTGCAGAGAGAGCAAAAGGAAGGTCATGTTAAACTGACGTCCAGATACGACGAACTATGCCAGAGTGAATGATGTGATATACAAAGTGCGCGGGTAGCATACCTTGTTCACGATGGTCATGAGGATAGACGCAGTACAATAAGAGATGATCGACAATCCTGCATGCTGGCTCGGACATGTTGTATCAAAGGTTAGGGTACTCGCTCACCAGCGGAGGAGACAACATTGTTGGCTTTTTGGTTGATGTTCCTCTTCAGTTCTGCTATATCCTCCTCGGCGCCTGCCTTTGATGTTTCCATGAGTGAAGACTGGTCGACCGAAGCATGGACCGTGTCTGGGGTGTGATGTGGATTCGACGGACGAGATTCGCTTGCAAAACGAGACGATGCCTGCGAATGCCCCAAACTAAATGACAGTGACGACCCTTGTAGGCTCCCAGCTTGCCGTGAGTGTGGAACCGTTACGAAATTCACTAACCCACGGACTACAGAACTACCGCTAACGAACTGGTCACACAGTGATAACACACGCAACATAACCCATGTTGCCCATCGTTCTCTGGATTGAGAGACCGATGGATTTGCTAGCCATGGCGTGGAGGTTTAGCATTGTCGTTATTTCCATCGGCCTAATTATTGTGTGGCAGAGTCGGCGTAGTGCGCCGATTAGCCGGACGTCGGTCTATCAAACGAACTGGAAAGCATCGTGCAAGGGTCCATCGTATACCACACCTCGTAACGGCTGTAACATTGCTTGTGAGCGGTTAAATTACTACATATCCATGTCCGAGTACCACCAAGGTTCGTCCGGGCTACACAACTACACCTGGTCTCCGGTGGGCTCTTCCAACTGTATCGTGACCTCTTCTAGTCCGGGTATTCTGCTTTTCAAGAGAGCATCAACACGTTCCAGCACATGGTCGATGCCTGGCGTTTTATCTCTCGGCATGTCGGATGCAAGTGACTGGGAAACAGAATACGAAAGCTGGACATGGATAGAACCAATCACAGTCGAAGAATCTTTGGGCCAAAATCTTGGGGAGGAATATGAAGCGACACCTTCCACCTGTTCGAGCTGTACGCAAAACGACAAACGTCAGGTATCGTTGTTTTTTAAGTGCCTAGAATACCTACCTCTTTTAAAGCCCTTTCAACTCTGCCTTCCTTGCCTCCCAAATCCAAGCTGAGCACTCGCCCAGTATCGATGACGAGAGGGACTACACTCGCAACAATGAGCACAGCAATGAAGAGGGAAGCGATAGGATCAAAGCCTGTCCACCCGTAGTACTGGATGAGGAGTGTCGAAACAATAACTCCCACTGAGCCAAGGGTGTCCTGATATTGTTGAGATCCGCTCTTACGAAACGAGAGAAAAGACATACCGCCATAACGTGTAGAAATATTCCGCGCATGTTGTGACTGTGGCTTTCGTGAGCATGATCATGCTCCCTGCAGTGGGTAGCGTGTCCATGTCCAGCATCATGGTGGTGGTGGACAGGATGGTGGTCATGCTTGAGTGTGCTGGGATAATTAGGGGAGATCGGCGAATCCACAGGAGATGATGGCGGAAATGGCACTTGAGCTGTGGCTGCTGAGGATGGTCGGTCGTTTTGCAGTGTGACTTGTAGTGATGGACTACGAGAGCGAGCTTTCCGTCCCTTGTCTTGGGTTTGTTCCACATCAGGAGGTGAAGAGTGGGAATCAGAATGTGACTTGTCGGGATGCTCGTGGATACCTTCGTGGGTATGCCAAGGTTCATTCTGTTGTCGGTCATGATGGTAATGAAACTGTGAATGCAGATCCTTCTGTGAAGGTGCTATAGTGGCGTGGTCATGGCTGTGATGAGCACCGTTGTGCTTACGGTGATCGTAGGAGTCGAGGGTAAGTCCGTCCGAATTCTGGTGCACATGATGACTAGCATGCTCATCGTGAGGATGTGAATGACTAGTATGTGAGTGTTTGTGCGCATGGTCGTGCTCATGCCCGTGTCTGTGGTTGCTATGATCATGGCCCTATACCGATCATTGATTTATTTGGATCCCATCCAGTAATTCAACGCACGTACATGGTGGTGATGGTGATGCCCTCCCATTGCGAACATGCCGAACAAATTTACGCCAAGTCCGAGAGAGCTGATTAATAGGAGCTGGCTTGTCGACATTTCCGGGGGGTCCAAGCTGGTAAATCGGACGATCTCAGATTATCAGCACAACCTTCGATGCATCACTTTGACTTACAGCCGCTGGACCGCTTCAAACACGATGAAGATTGAAATTAAAATCAGAAATATCCCGTTCGCAAAGCCAGATAATGTCTCGATCCTGCCGTACCTAGGGATGGATGGCACGCACTCTAACTAACAGCACGAAGAGAACTTACCCGTAAGTGAACCGCTCATTCGGAGGCCACTTAGCCATGACTGAAGCCAGAAGCCCAACGCCAATAGCTAGACAATCGAACGCCATATGGATCGCTTGTTATTTTTGAACTCTCAGTAGACATAGAGATACGTTTGCGGGGAGTCACTCACCATCTGAGATAAGTCCCAGGCTATTCGTCCAAATACCGTAAAGCATTTGTACGAGCATGTAACATAAATTTAGTGCTAAAAAATAAAAGATCTTTCTAGACTCGTTCTCCGAGAGAATAGAATATAGGTAGAAGCGAACGAGTTTTGATATCGGTGTCCGTGGAGAGGTCGAAGAGGTCTGAACCTTACCCGAATACGCTGCTGCGATAATCTAAGTGAGTAGACGCTCCTCGATTTACAATACATCATACCATAGTAGAGCGTTGTGCAGAGCACGAAATCGACCCAATGTGGGTGCTGGGAAAATCCAAGATACCCCAAGGCAATAGCAACGAGGAAAGCTAGAGGATAAGACAGCAGAAAAACTTGAACGGCTTGATGGGGACTATACTGTTTCAACCTGGTATCTGGGGTCACGAATACGGTATTAAGGGTAAGGAGAGGGAGGACAGCCAGTGATAGTAATGGGACGACAGGCGATGGGCGGGAATCGAGCTGCCAGAGTCAGGTGAGGACCTAACCACGTAGCAAAGAAACTTACCAGTGCTCTCCTGAATGCATAGAAGGGAAGACCAAGTAAGGCAGCGCCAAATGTACTCGCGGCAGTGGTTGCGACAGGACTGATTGTGGGTGACAAGGCCCCCCGAAGATGCTCCAAAGCGTAAGTGGCTAGACCATGAAGGATGATGGAAACATAGCCAGGGAGGATGTTGGCAGGAGTTCTGTGGGACAGGGTGATATCAGCGAAGAAGGCGAGGACGAAGGAGGATGCCACGATGAGGGGACGAGATATCTGGGAGCGATGATCAATGGTATTCCAATCGGGGTGACGACGAGTTACCATCGCATCCGCCCAGGAAGAGGAGAAGTGAGCGAATAGGATGACACTGTCAAGATGGGAGTGAATTCTTTCCTTTTGACAGGTAGCACGGTAGACGCACCGAAGAGAAGGTAGTCGGTAGAGGGCAGTATATAATGTTGCCTGCTGTACAAAAAGCAAGAGAGAAGATACGCCTAGCGCTGTCCACTACGGCAATCTGAGCCAATACGAGAGATGAAGAGGGAATGACTTACTTCGATATGAGGCCCATTTGAGAATTGCCGTGTCAAGCCCTCCCAGACTAACATACACAAGGCACCCAAGGCGAGTACTCTGATGACGACCCAGAAGACACCGACATTGTAAGAGAGCAGGGACTCCTTTGCGGCAAAGAGTGCGAGAACGAAGACGACGTTGGAGAGGACTATCTTGGGAAATGCGCGTGCGCCGAGTCTGGGGATAATTAATGAACGCGGCGGGGACAGCGCACGAGGACGTACGTGACGGAAAGGACCCTGGTTGGTTGTAGACTGATCTTTCTGCGCGTCCGTGCATCCGGGGCAGACATGTCTACGGGCGAAACGACGTCGCACTCGGATGCCTGCTCGCTATCAACGCATCCAAATAAGGACATCATTTCCCACCCGATAAATTGAGTGCACCCTTCGCATCCGCTTCTTGTTCAGTACCTCCATGTCAGGTAAGCCACCAGCCGAGTCTTTTCATACGGATGAACACAGATGACGAGTCTGACATGTTCCGCGTGAGGTTGCCTCTCGCTGTCCTTTGTGACGAATCTTTTTTTAATTTTTACCATTCATGCCTATCTGATCCTCATTTCATGCCTCACCATCCGTTGCATACTCACGTCAGTCTCAACAGCATGCCCGCCTCAATAGAGGACGACTGGTCCGATTCCGACGAGGCAACCAGCACCAGCGAAACAGACGTCCTGCTTGGCGTTCCCGATGGGAGTGTGGATACCGATGCCGACCTCAAAGATGCCGCAGTCTCTCGCATCGGTGGTCTTCCTGTACGAGCTCTGTCTCTTGTCCAATGTACGAACATGTCAATGTGGATTTAATTGTATCTCGCTTTTCAAGGCGTTCTTGCCTTCACGGGAACCCCCCTTTTCCTCTTCCCAATGCAAAGTCTGTTCGACTCCTATGGAACTTCTCGTCCAGGTGTGGTGTCCGTTCGAAGAGAGCCCCATGGACCGCGCATTGTATGTCTGGGGTTGCGCTCGTTCCCCTTGTCAAAAACAGGCCGGAAGGTAGGCAGGATTCAGTGTGAGCACGTCGTCATCTTAAACACGGGCAGCATACGAGCATGGCGTGGTCTGAGGTACAACGCTGCCTATGCAGCCAAACTCAATAAAAAGAAAGTGCACGAGACCGGAAAACCGAAGTCTATCATCTCTCCTCCGGGCTCAGCACCGTCAGCTAATCCGTTCTCTGTGAGTAGCCACACTGATATCCATCTTGGTTGCATCGACCGGCCAGTCCCCTAGATGAAAACCAGCGCCGGACCTACACCGTTTGGCTTGGGTGACCAAATTTTCGGCAACCCAACAACCGATATCCCTGATCAGTCCGAGCAAGACCACAGCGATGGAGAGGGCGACGATTCTTCATCATCAGAGCACTCGCTCGTCACAGCAATGACGTCGATAAGAATGGCGGACTCGTTCTGGGCTGTAGCGCCGTCCTACCCCGCAGTTTACTTGTCGACACTCTCCGAGTACATTCCACGACCTCCCGAGGCCCCAGCAGGTGTTCGAATAGAGGATTTCGTTGAAGCGCACGATAAATCCGAAAAGGAGCCAACTTGGTCGCTCGAGACGTACGAGAACTCGGTGAAGATAGACAACGTATTCGATCAGTTCGCGAAGCGAGTTGGATTTATGGGGGAGCAATGTATTCGGTGGGTCACTATCATGCATGTGGATGATGGTTGGACTGGACCAACAGCCCGTGTCTTGCAGTTACGAACTCAAAGGGATTCCCCTACCTTTCGCATCAGACAAGGTTTTCGAACTACTGTTCCCCGCGGTCGCCCAGGCACCTGTCCCCGTCACGAGAGCTAACACCAAGGTAGTCGGGCCAACGAGACGCTCGTACAGTACGGCATCGATCCCATCGTGCCCCCGTTGCAAATCGGGCCGCGTGTTCGAGTGCCAGTTGATGCCTAATCTGATCAATGTCCTGAGGGACTCGGTCGATGACAAGCACGTAGATGTCCGGAAACTGACGGATGAACAAAGGATCAGGGCCGTGCAAGACGCGCTCAAACACAGTCAGGCGCAGGGGAGTCGAGGAATGGAATGGGGCACTTGTATGGTGTTTTCGTGCGAGAATGACTGCTGTTTGGACGACGGAGGAGAGGATGACGAGGAATGTTGGCGAGAGGAGTATGTGCTTGTTCAGTGGGACGAGTGAGACCGTTCTGTACGTAGCGTGCTCGTCGTCGGAAACAGTCCTGGAAACACCCGGCGTGATGTGTCTGGACTCGCCGCGTCTCTTCGAGTTTCATGGTGAGGCGCGCAACGGCCCATGCACAGATCATTGTCTTATCCCTTACTACCACCCACCAATGCCCCATACGCTAACGCTGCCTTCCGTCTTCATCCCGCCCGGCGCAGATGGCGTCAACGACAGCACGGTTGAGCATGACCCTGGCTCTGCGGGCCAAGTTCAGAGATTTCCCCATACTCGCGCGCAACTGTCCGCTATAATTCGGCAGCACAGATCTCCCTTCGAGGGATGCGATACCGATGACGGTGACGATCCAAACCGTCTCAGCACTGCCCTAGTGAACAAGGTAGCCTCGCTGCTCGCCGACGAACAGGAGGACGTTCTCAAAGATGTTCTCAAGTCTGAGTGCGGCGTCGATGACGATATGGTCAGTGACTTCCTCGCTCTCTCCCCCCATCTAACCATCTCCATCGCAGCTCGAACAACATGTCCTTGACCTCATGCACAGACACCGCGACGACATTGCTGGCGTTCCGTTCCTGTTCCTCACACCTACCCGGCGCCCGTCGCGACCCTCTTCTAGAGCGTCTTCTCACTCTGTGCGGCTTAATAGACCTGATACCCCATCTTCAGCTCCAAATTCACCGTTTTCTATTGGATTCCGTAGACCACACACCCCTGCCGCATCTCCGCTCGTCAGCGGCAATGCATCGTCTTATATCTGCGCCCGTAGCGTTTCCCCTATGAACTCACCCGTGCTTACGCATTCTCAAGCCACGCAGGTCCACGCTCAACTCACTGCAAGTCTCCCCGCGTCACCCATCACCTCTCCTAGACTGCTCAGTGCCAAAGCGACAGAATTTAAACCCATCCCGCGGCCGCTATCGGCTGCTTCGTCCAACCCTGCCACGTTGTCGGGTTATGGCAGAACCGAGACGCCGTCGCCTGACTTGTGGTCTCACAGTCCGCTCAGGGCTTCATCCAACCTCGCGATTGCCGCCCCACTTTTCCCGGATCAGAATGTTCCCTCTCGGGCCGTAACACCAAGCCAACTCCGCTCCTCTACGAGAGTGGGTGAAGAGGAGGAGGAAGACGACCCTTTCGATCCCTTCGCACCCAAGACGGCACCTCGTTCGTTCCACCCGATCACAATCACGGACTTTGATCAGTTGTCTGACTCCGCTCTTTCGAGTCAATCTCCTGATGACCTTCGCGCCGGATATTACTCCACTGGATACGATTATGATTCTCAATACGATCTTCCAGGCGAAGACTCGGATACGTCCGGTTACCTCACCGATGGCATGACCCCTCTGGACGTGTTGAGTTCCGTCTTTGGTTCGACCCTCGCTCCTTCTGAGCTCGAAGAGGCTCTCTCTCAGAATGGATATGATTTTGAGAAAGCGATGGCTTGGCTCGTCGACCGGGCATTACCATCTGCCCCTCAGCACGCGCAGACGAGAACGCAATCAATAGGTGGCCGTACCACACTGGTCGCCAGGGACGGTTCTGCACCCACGCTACGTGGCGGACGGTCTGGCTACACAAATGTGGCAAGGCAAGCTGTGAGAGGCACCGGTGCGCCAGGTGGGAATCGGGTGTGCCGATACTACCTCGCTGGCGAATGTTTACGAGCGGATTGTCGATTCAGGTATCATACATTAAACTACATTCTCCGTAAACCTTCTGTCCCTGATCCATTTGTATTCGCAGCCATGAACTTGAGCGCGCCTTGTGCCGATTCTGGCTACGTGGGACATGTGCAAAGCAAGATCAATGTGAATTTTTGCACCACTTGCCAAACGATGTCGATGTCGCGACCGTCACGAATGCGCTTTCTCGTACGAACCTACACTACAACGCTGGAAACCCGACTGGAACTTCCAACCCGCCCTCAGATGAATTCCCTGTGTTAGGCTTTGACAGCCCTGCGCTCGGGAGGAACAAGAGGGCACATGGAAATTGGCAGCATGATCCAGGTCGTACAAGGTTTGCGGCCGCTGTAAAACGAACCGTACCTGCGCCACTGCCCACAGACCGAGCTATGGCGGCTCGACGTGAAGTCGTTTCCAGTACCAATTCCGCTGACAATCTTCAGCTCCGAACCACGATCGTCGCACCGAAGCCCTCGCCCCGTATCAAGCTGCGACCTCCGGCGCTGCTGCCCACCCTGCTGACGGGGGAGTCGGTGAATAGCCTCTACATGTCGTATCGTTCTCGTGCGCTGCAGCTCGGTGCAGCTCGAAATGCCTGTCTCTCACGAGCTGCTGATGCTTGGAGACGGGGGGATGGTGCTGCTGCCAAGCGGTTCAGTCGAGAAGGACACGATTTGAATGCGAAGATGAGCCATGAGATGACGGAGGCGGCTGGAAGGCTAGTAAGAGAACGTGCCAAGCTCGCTGAGCAAACAGTCAAGAGCCGAGACCTGAACTGGTCAGACGATCTGGGAGATCGCAGTGCGCGGGGACGCACGTGTGGTGGGGGTTTGGGGATATGTTTGGGTATAGCAAGTAAAGATATTGGTGGTGAATCGAGACTGTCTTCGGAGGAAAGGACGGAAGGGATGCTCGACCTGCACGGACTGCACTCTAATGAAGCCACCGAGGTACTAGAAGAATTTGTGCTTGCGGTGAGTGTTCTGGCGTGTTTGACTGTGTCTTGCTAACTCGGCTTTCTAGCTGGAACGGGAACATTTTTTGGGTCTTGGTGAGTGTTTCTTGGACGATGTCGCTGTTTCTGACGACTTTCTAGCATACGCTATCGTTGGAGAAGAAAAGCACACGGGAACTCAGGACGCAGCAAGGGGGGCTTCGCGCGCTCGTCTTGCTGCAGGCGTTAGAGAGTGGCTGCATCGGTGGGGCTATCCGTGGAGCGAGCGTGACGGTATTATCTGCATCGACCCTCTGACACATTCTTGAGGTCACGGATGATGAAAGCCCGGCTTGAATTGGTCAAATTGGTTAGACAACGAATGTTTTTATCAGCCCTGCTTTGTATGATATGTGTTGGCACTGCGTAGTGACACAGCCACCCGCAGGGGTAGGTTCGGTCTGTGGCTGTGTCTGCACTGCTAACGTGCCTCGACAACGTAGCAAATCACGTGAGGCGGTGGGATGCGGCGAACGCGACGTTGCCACTGCGACTAGCCGGAGCGTGCTCGCGGGCAACCCTGACGTTCATTTCAACATCCAACCATGTCCACTACCCACGACAGTCCCAGCGAACGAGACAGGCCTTGCTCTATCGATCTCCCCCTCGAGCTCGAGCGTCAGCTTGACAATGAGTCGCTTCCCCCGCCCACCCCTTCAGACACACAGCGGCCACAGTCTCTCGACCCA
>JBBPKT010000342.1:0-22537 GCA_038089395.1 Pulveroboletus frians | reverse complement strand
ATCATATCTCTACCACATGTAAGCCAAATCACATGACCCTGGGAGCAATTATGTAGCCAAGAGTATGTACTATTTATGACTCCACCAAAGCTAAGCAAAATTCCCATGACCTTTGGTAATATATTCCCTACACCATATTAAAGGCTAATATGGAAAGGGTTGTTGAGGTCACTGTAGCTATATTTGCAGAATGACTCAGGGCAAACATATGACACAATATGATTCTAAACACCACTATGAAAACTCATACACACATCCAAGACACTATGGCATGCATTGGGAACATTCCTGAAATTAACTACAAACACCCCTATGAACACCCTAATGGGCACTATGAACAGGGTGTTCGTAGTCAGATTAGGGTGTTTTGGGGGGTGTTTGTAGTCAATCCTAGGAATGTTCCCAATCACAATCAAAGATGTTTCCATGCACATTTATTTCATTCCAAACAGTACTGTGATGTGTTTTATGTCTACTCCTAACACTATGTACACTGATAATGGTGACCACTCACATACACCTGAGATGTATTCACACATTTATAGTACTATAAACATCACCATAAATACTCCTACACATATCCCAGACACTATGGCATGTACTGGGAACATTTCTGAAATTGACTATGAACACCCACTATGAACACCCTAATGGGCACTACAAACAGGGTATTTATAGTCACTACCACACTTTTTGGTAGTGATACTAGGGTTTTTGTTGTGATCAGTGATCTAATGAACACTATGAACAGGATGTTGGTAGTCACTACTATACTATACTTTTTGGTAGTGACACCAGGGTAATAGCTGCTGGGTGTATATATATTTTTGAATGTGACAATTGTGTCCTCCACTTCATTTTAGGAGTAGTATATAAATACAGAAGATATCGCTAGCATACAATAATACACACTAAGACATATCTATTCCATGTATACTGACCGATGGTCCTGGCTCCATCCAAGAACCCTTATGCATTTCTTGATATGCATCAGTGATATTCCAATGTTTCATCACCCTGTCTAGAATAATTTGTGCCCATATACACTTGCCTGTGAGTTCTTGAAGGAGTATGTCTGTCACCCTTGTTTTCAGCAGACTTGCGTCTTCATCAATCATCTGCTTATCTATTGTGATAATTCACCTCATTGCTATGATTGATCGCATGTAAAATGCTATGAAATATATTATCATAAGTGATGTGGTGTGTGTTATGCTTGATCCCAAGGGGTCAGGCGTGAACTTGGTGAAGGTCCTAAGACACTGAGACAAGGGGGTACCTTGCAGATGGCAAGGTCAAGGATTTGTCCTGGTGATGCCAGACAATAGACTTCCCAGTGATGCAGGTGGGCCAAGGACATATCCCTTGTACTTGGGATGGGATGCAGGCAGGAACTAAAGTGCTCACTCAAGTGTGAAGCGAAGACACAAGAAAAGGAGGTTAGGATTATATAAGCCAAGTAGGTCTAAGCTGAAGAACATAGGTGCTACTTGGGAGTTTATATACAAGGGCAAAGGGATGCTGAGTAATCATATAGAAACTGGAAGAATATGAAAGAATAACAGCTGATTGATCATTGAGTCAGCGAGCCAATGGCAAAAGGAACTCAATGAGTAAGCAAGGAACCTTCTGGAAAAGAGGAAAATAAATGAGCATGTGGTGGAAGGGGACTGCGAGCTTAGTGTAACTAGAGCTAAGTGAGGAGAGATAAGTCCAAAGACAGAGAAAAAGATATAGGCATAAACATAAATCATAACAGTGTGTAATAATATCTGAGATATGACCTACAGCGAGATAACTGATACTGTGGCAATGCTATCACCATCTGGTATATTCTTTGAAGAATGCCTGGGTGGATCACATTCGTAGCTTGGATTCTTTTCTCCCCCTTCTGATCTAATCCAAGGTCATAGACAAGGATGAACTCGGTGAGATGCATGGTGTCATAGGAATAAAAGTGGCCACCACACATGATGGTAAGTGTACCATGTGATTCATCTCTGGAGGTTGGATACTACATGGGAGATGAGTCATCTCAGTCAAATATCAAATAAAAAGGTGTGAGCACAATTGATACTCACCAAACACTTCCACTCTCAAAAAGCACTGTGCCAAGGACAACATTGTTCTTGTATGTTTCAGAGGTGAGAGCTGAATCATAGTACTGCTACCATCCTTTGATCACTGCTGCCTGGTCATTGTGGTTCACATTTTTCAGATCAATGTAGTCCCACAGTTTTGTGCCTGCTCTAACATAGGAGTATGTCAGATATTCACCTCCATCATGATGCAGATATGTGAGGAAGCCTTGATGGGTCATCACATCCTAATTGGCACTTCTCCATGTGTCAACATGCATCATCTGCATTCCGAGAGATGTTGGCTTTCCACAAGATGATTTGTCATCATTGGTGATGAATCCATTGCCAAATGTTGCCATAAATGCCATGTTGTCATCCATAAGACCCCTGGTGAATATGATGAGTAACACAGGTTCATGGGTATCTATGAAATGATATATGAACCTAATGAATGGTGGTATCTCCTGACCGAGTACTGTAAGATTGAGACAGTTTGTGCATGCCTTCAGGTCCTCTGCAGCACAAATGAACTCTGTAAGGATGCCCATGACTATTTGCTGATCATAATCCCTCTGTTTGACTGGTGCTTTGAAAAGATTCGCTCACCTAAATGCATCTGTGTAACATGAATGAATAAATGAATTATTTAAGTTATGTTATGATCTGCACTGGTCACATACCTTGCCAAGCTACTTTCTGGTTGATGGGAGGCCTGTATTCAGATATGGCAGAGAGGGAGAACTTGATGTCCTCAGCAGGTTCCCAACCCTGTACAAGCATTGCCCTGCCATGGGATAGATACCCTAGGATCTCTTTATGCATGGAACCACCCTAGTTCTTGTGGTACTTAACCTCAGTGACCATTCCGGTCATGGTGGCATTATTTGCTCCAGCCATGAATACAACAGCATCACAGTCCTGTTTGATGATTTGATTTATGACATGAATGATTCATTTAACTCACTTGCTCACCTTATCACACATCTAAGGTCAGTATGTAGCGATATGGAGTGCTGGCCAATTGAGCTTCTGCTTCTGTTTTGGTTTTTTGGCACTCTCTATGAGATGGTAATAAGCTGCAAAAGTAACTATGTCAGGGTTGTTCCGAGTGTGAGAGACAGGTGTTCTTGCACACATAATGTTTTATTGGGACACTCCCTGGTGATTTGCTGGACTAGCTGATGAATGGGGGGAATGTGAATGCAATCTTCATTGGTAGTGGTGGAAATTGATTCATCAGTCTGTGCATGCAAAGGTCTAGATGGGCCTAATGTATAGGGCAGATGGCTTTCGTGCTTAATATCAGTGCATGCATGTTCCTCTATTTAACTTTGATTCATACCTATTCACTTGCAAATCTTCTGCATTAACAGGCTGAGACTCTGTCTCCTTCTCCTTCTTCTCCTTTTCCTTCTCCTTCCTCTTCAATTTAACCTCCCCCCTTTCTCTTGCTGTTTTCTCTTCTCCCCTTACCTTCTCTCCCCCTCTCATTCCACTGCCACTTGCTACAATGGCACTATCATCAGTCAACATATTCACTTCCCCAAACCTACCTGATCCATTGTCTGTGTTTCCCACATTGTCAGTGCTGTCACTACCATCCTCAACATCTTCCTCATGTTCATCAAAGAAATAACCAACTTTTCAGTGATCAGTTCAACTGGCTGAAAAAGTAAAGATAGACTCATGATCTTTATCTCAGCGAATGGGAGGGTCATAGAATTTTTTCACCTCTAGGAGGATTTTTACTGTGACTGGTGTCATCCAGCTGCTGTCTGCAAGTATATACATTGTTTGAATGCTGGACCAAATGTGCCCAAGGCATGTGTCATATGCATTCCAGTCTGTGAGGCACTTGAGGTTAATGATACTGCAGAAAATAAGAAGTACATACCCAAATCATTGACTTTGGCATGGTTGATGTTTTGATTGCTGGAACGTCAGTAGTTCCATACATTTGCCAGCTTGTGACAACATATGCAATATTCTAGCTTCAGATAGCTGTCGAACATTTGACTGTGGTATGTGGCATCATCTTTCTGCTTCTTTGGAAGCTCTGGTAGTAGACAGTCAAATATTTGGTCCATGCATGTTTCTCTCAAGGCAGTGGGGAATGTTGAGATTCACTCTGTGCTAAAGGATAAGGCACAGGCAGTCTTCTCACCAGAGGAACTGACATGCTTGATGTAGTGGCATGGAATAGATGTCACAGTTGTCAAATCCACCTTGAGCTCTGCTAGGTGACCTGGATGGCCGTAGATTCCATGGCATTGGAATATGAGCTTCTTGGTTTATGCATTGGTTGGAGTTTTCTGGGGGAAGTATATCATCACCATTTCATGAACACAAAAGATTGTGTGTGCTGTATAAATAAGAGGTGGGTGGTCCATTGTCTGTTTGCTCATGGACATGATTACGTAATCCAATAATGGTCCTGATTCATGTGAATGAACCAAATGCGGAATATTGTACATCCACAGCCCTTTTTCACCATTTTCCATTAGAAGCATGATACTTGATATGCCATGGCACTCATCATATACAGCTAAATACTGCGCATTGGTAGGCTATGAAGTGTGCATTCATACCTGTGGCTGCTCAACACACCAAGCTTGTCCTCTGTGGCCTCATGAGGGTGGCGCATACCCTTGCCATTCCTTATTGCGGGTTGCACACCCCAGATGCTCAAACGAGTGTCCTGGATTGTCCACATTCATTCGAGGCACGTTATGGCTGCAAAAGACATGCAATCCGACAAAGGCAGAAATCCTGGAACACCTTCCATCACAAATGGTGCTTGTTGAACTCAAGCACCTGGGACTTGACCAGGACTTAGGAAGTTCTCAGGAGGACAACTCCAGCAGGTAATTTATGTCATACTTTTTTGTATTTAGGCTAACTATTCAACACTGATCTAGCTTGGCAAATGATTTTATGGAGATTGAAGACACTGTTATCATGTATGAAGATGAAGATGAATGTATCAGGTATGATGATGGTAACCATGAAGGAGTCCCTGATATGCAGGACAATGAGGATAGTGAAAACAACAAGGAAAACAAGGACTGTGAGTACGAAAAATAGGATTCAGATGAAATGGATGTGGATTCAGAACGATCAGAAACTATCCATGCACCACACAGGGAGTTGGAGGGCAAGTACTCCAGAGGGGCCATCCCTCGACATATGGTTTCTTCCAGTTCAGCATCTGCCTCTCCATTGTCTCTTGGATTGCCAGAGCAGTGGTACATTATGCCAGACATTGGGACATCTGGGGGATCATCAAGAGCATACTCAGTTCTATGGAATAACACTTGGTATCCTGTGATGCCCTCTGTGAACAGGAAATTTATGATCGTTTATGTCCCAGATCCAAGCTGGGAGATGAAAAGGAAGGACACATCTGGCAACCTCAGCTGGACTTTGCACAACATAACCCATGTGCAATACAACTCAATCAAACACCTGACTGGATTCGTCTATAAGAATAGGGTTAACAAGCACAAGATGAAGATATTAGTATCCGAATGGGTGAGTGCACCATACATTGATCTGCTCATTTGGTGACTGATGTGAGTCATAGCTGTGGATTATCCTTCAGATGGACACATATGAGAATGGTGAGGCCTTCGACATTCAGTTCAAGACATGGGAGAACTTCAAGGCAGTAATTGACAATCTCTCGAACTATGTAGAAGAATGGGATCGGCTGGCCAATGCAGACTGTATACTCAGAGGGGTCGACTATTCAGTAGATCACATGTATGTTCTTGTCTCATCTATCACTCAGCATCAAACTCACATGGCTACATAGTGGCAAGGGAAATACATATAGATTCAACATCAAAAGCATTCAGAAATACAAATCAAATATCTCTCAGCTCGCCTGCCACATGTTTTTCTGGCCTCCAATAAGGCATGTGTGTTAGGCCATGATGAAATGGCCAATGACAGAACACCTTCAGACTATTGCTAGGTTGAGCAAGTCATACATACACACCACATACTGTTCGTCTTGAATCAGAGCAAGCCATTCCAGATGGGGTCGTACTCAAGCACAGTAATAGTGAGTGTGGTGAGCACATCATACTACCCACGGCTCCTCAAAGTCACCAGAACTGGACGCACCTGAACAAGGCCAGCAAACAGGACATGTTCTGGATGATGCAAGAGTATATGCCAAGCCTCAATATAATCAGCGAATGGTAAGCCTTTGTTATGGGGGGGAATATCATCACAGTGATGCACACTCACAAGGGTTCTGAAAAAGCAAGCTGGACAGGTTCTGTTGCTGACTCCTTTCTTACTTTGGATGAGATAAGGTATGTGGTGCACTAATTCCACATTGGCAAAGAATATTTCTGACATGTGAGAGGTCAGGGAAATCATTAACAAGGAAAACAAGCCAATCAAACTCACAAAGCTACATGAGGCTATCGTGAACTCCCAATCAGGTGCAGCTCTGAGATGATCCCAAGGAAGAAGCAAATTCATGATGTTTGTCCAAAATACCTGAAGGAATCTCGTTATTCGTGAAGCCAGGGACAGTAGTGCAAAGACATCAATATCTGTCTTCTGCAGGATAGACATTGGAATATGGATCAATCTGACTGGAAAGGAACCACCTGCCTTCGTAAACGAGGTGGAATGGCTGCTCAATACCAGCATCTGGTTGAAGTTCCATGACAAGATGATGGATATATCGGCGGACACATTTGCCATGGTTTTCAAACAGTGGTTGATGGATATATATAACCCATATATCATATAGAATAGCATTTGTATAGGATTTTGTGATAATACCAGCAATGTATGTATGGTGTGTTTGTCCTCAGTGAGTGCTCATTTGGATAGGGGAGCTTCCTTTGATTTGAAGGAAATGTTGAAGTGCTGGAATAATGTAAGATAGGTAGGAAAGGTGTATACATGCAGTGAATGTGTTGTATTGTGCTAGTATTGTCACAGTAGATATAACATGTTTTGCAACATGAAATACCCCCTGTTCGATATGATGGGACACATGAAGCATATGTGACAGGCCTTAAAGAGCATGTATATCATTGTTAGATTGAATACAAAGCATTCGGTAGGATGGAACACAAATGAATGTATATGAACTAAGGACGAAGTGTTTGGTGTGATGGAGCACACAGGGAATGAATATGAACTAAGTACTACATGTTCAGTGATGCCAAACAACACTGAACACCACCTGTTTAGTATGTTCTGTGTATTGGGACACACAGGAAGTATATGTGAATCATGTACAAGGTGTTCCATAACACCAAACAACACCAAACACCCCCTGTTTGGTGTGTTTGGTGTACTGGGACGCACAGGAAATGTATGTGAATCAAGTACAAAGTGTTCTGTGACACCAAACAACACTGAATACCTCCTGTTTGGTGTGTTTGGTGTATTGGGACACATGGGAAATGTATGTGAATCAAGTACAAAGTGTTCTGTGGCACAGAACAACACCCCCTGTTCGGTGTGTGTTCAGTGTAATGGGATGCACAGGAAATGTATATGAACTAAGTACAAAGTGTTCAGTGTAATGGAATACACAGGAAGTGTATGTGAATTATATACAAGGTGTTCTGTGACACCAAACAACACCAAACACCCCATGTTCAACATGCTTGGTGTAATGGGACACACAGGAAGTGTATGTGAATCAAGTACAAAGTGTTCTGTGATTCCAAACACACCCTGTTAGTTGTGTTCCATGTATGGGACACACAGGAAATGTATATGAATCACATACAACGTCTTCTGTCTGATAGAACACATAGGGAATGTATATGAACTAAGTACAAAGTGTTCTGTGATGCAGAACAATACTGAAACCCTGCTTTTCTGTGAGGTCTGCAAGTTCAATATAATGGGACCCACAGAGCATCCATCAGGGGCTGGTAATAAAATGTAGATCATTTCAAAAGTATTCCATGAGACTGGAAATGATGAATGTGATGTGACAGAACACAAGGGAGACATATAAAATGATTATGAATACCATGGATAGTAATAGTATTGGGATATCCTGATGATCATCTTATGCAGGCCGCAGAAGGGTCTCTCCATGGAGGATAGAGTTATTGGCCCAAATAAAAATCAGACCATTTTTATATACCCAATTGGATATACAGACAGATGGAACTCAGGATGCTCAGGATGCTCTCAGACAATTTCATTCACATACCACAGAATGTCTTAGACATGTACACTATTTGGGAATGGTGCATCCAAATTTACAACATTTATGATACGAATTGTTTACTACTTGCTCGGTGCAGGCCCTGGGTCACACGATGGGTTGACATCAATCGGCTCTTGTGCAACCAGGGAAGTAGATGTTATGAGCCGCTTCTAAGGAGACATCTCCTCACTCTCCTTATTCTCCTCTTGTGCTCACTTGATGGACCCAAGCACTAGCTGATTTAGAGGAGTGGAAATGTGCGATCCTATATATGTGTTAAGGTCTGAGTAGAGATATCAATTGGAAAACATACTTGATGACTCAGCAGCAGTCTGGGACACCTTGACAGTCAATTGTATCTGGTATCTACACCAATTAAAGGCATATTATCTAATTTTCGTGAGATAGTTGGGTGGATTTCTAGTTTATTTGCATATATACCTCCCACTTCAGTTCTCATATTCTTTGGAGACATTCCAGTAACTATTCGAGAAACTCTATCCAATCACATGGACACTATACCACATAGCATATATGTCAGTTGGATTGGAGTCATATAAATCTAATATATATACCCTAGTCATTGTTGATTTTTTGTGCAAAATGGTCTACTGCATGGCCCAAGAGTAGTTTGAGCTCTTTTGAATCAACTTGCTCCATGTAGTACAAAAATTCAGATTTCTCGAACATGGTATTGATATGGCATATATTGTAGGAACCCCAGTCTAGAAATGAAACCATTCAGTCAACAACAAAGATAATATGTTCACCAAATTTTTCTACTTTCAGTCATTCAAGATTCGTGTCATATTGTGTCCTGTATTTGTGGACAATGGAAGAGTCATGTCATCTGAGGAGGAACTTGGTGATGAGGAATTCCTTGAAATTCACTGAACTGTACAAGCCTGCCTGATTGATGGAAAACCCAATGGCTGGATGGAAGAGGGCTTCAATCACATTGTCCAGATGTATGATGATCTTCGGGAGATGGTGTATAAATTGCTTGTACATCTTCAGGGGGTGCTTGTGGTATCTTCAGTAGAGCCTCATGAGAATATCGCCATGCCAGATGGTTTTCACAATGAAGTTGTGGTACTTTTGTGGGAGGAAAACCTAATGTTCTGTCTGGTTCATGTAGCAGTTCATCTGCTTCACCTTGAATATTCTGTTGGTGAGAGGGTGCACCATGTACTTCACCTGGTAGACATAATGGAGGTGCAACAGAGTGATGCTCTTGTATTGCCAGTAGTAATCTGACATGTTTTCTGATGAATATTTGGAGATAGTGTATGGGATATGTGGGTGGTCATGATTATAGATTAAGTTGTGTGTGGTGACACCACGTCTATGAAATGATTCCAAATATAGTAGTTGACACCGTCACCATTAGCCCTATTTAGGACAATAATAGAATGTGTTCAATGATATTGAATGACCCCACCAGTGCTCATTCAGTGGTATGAAATCCACCATATTTTAAATGTATCACTGTACAAATACCCTAGGTATTGACTTGTAGTGTGGTAGATATGCTATGACACTGAACAGCACTGAACATCACTCATTTTGTATCATGGCATATGTTTTATAATGCTAAAAAGCCTTCGTAGATATGATAGAATTGCTGATACATGTAGTAGAAGATGTTACATGGTGACAATTGACTACACTGAACCGCCGGACCAGTGCTAGCATGATGTTAAAGAGTGACTGATACATAGAACAAAAGATGACACATTCATATTCACACTATTTTCAAACATGCAAGCATAACTGTAAAAGATCAGGACACATTAAATTTTTTCACAGATGACATAGCAAATTTCATAGGGGCAATAGCACACTAGCTACACTTCATCTTCATCATCCTCATCATGCCCCTCACCTTTCCCTTTCCCCTTTCCCCTTTCCACTCCCTTTCCTTTCCTTCCCTCTTGCACTTGTTAGAACTGGGGGTGAACTGGGACAAAGCTGGTGGCTATGTACTGTAAGTGAAGAATGGAGCATGACGCTAAACAAGGAATACTAAATAGAGAGGGTCTGGAGTGTCAGGGATGTGGACTCATCAAGAATGCACTGGAGGTCACAGGAAGAAAGTCTGGAGTTGGGTCTGGAATTAAGTTCAGAGTTCCGGATTGACGGATATGACAACACTTCACTTCCTTGGTGTTGATTATTTCTTCTCCTGATTCCTTGCTCTTTTCATCCTCCCCCTCATCTCCATCATCCCATTTCCCTGTCTTGGTCTCTCCTTATCTCATTCCACTTCCACTTGCCACATTGGCACTGCTATCAATGTCCATTGTGTGTTTCCCAAAACTGACCCACTCCTGCTGTACTTCCACCATGCTGCCAACCACATTCCCAATATCTTCCATACTGTCACTGTTATCCTCCATATTGTCCTTGTGTTTGTGAAATGAATAACCAACTTTGCCTTCAATCAGTCCTGACTTCCTGAAGAGATGGCAATACACTCACAATTGTGGTCCCTGTGAATGGGCAGGTCATACACCTTTTCTATCTCTGCCAAGATATTGCTTGCAAATGTTGTCGTCCATGTGCTTTCTGAGAGAACATACATCATTCAAATTTCAGACCAAACAGGGCCCAGGTATGTATCATATGCTTCCCAATCTTTATGGAGTTCAAGGTCAGTATGCTGTAGAACACAATAAATATGCACCTAATTCCTTGACACTGCTTCAATTGATGTTTTGATTGTTGGAACATCAATAGTTCCACATGTTTGCTGGCTCATGATGACCTACCCAATATTCAATCTTCAAGTAGCTGTTGAATATCTCACTGTGAGATGTGGTGTCTTCATCAGGCTCCACCCAAAGCTCCAATATGAAACATTTGAACACCTCGTCCATGTACCAGAGGATCATCTTCAGATTGTTATGCAGTCACTTGGGGATCTCAAGATTGCTTTCAAGTTGAAGTATGAGGTGGAGACATTCTTCTCTCCAGAAGAATTGTTTGATATGCATGATATAATGCAATGGGATCCATGCCACCACCGATGAATTTATGCTGACTTTGGCTGGGTACCCATGATACTCATGGATTCCATGGGATTGGATAATGAGACATTTTACAAGTGCGTTGAAAGGAAATTGCTGTGGGAAGTAGGTGATAGCCATTGTATATGGTATGTGAAGAAGCTGGTGGTAAAATTTGCATTTGTTTGCTCATGCAAAATCTGGATTATGTAATTTAATGATGCACCCAAACATGGTATATCATGCACCTATAACACATGTTTGCATTTGAAGCACCATAGTCAATATGCCAATGCGCTCATCATATTTATCTAATCACTGCAAATTGCTGGGCTCCGAGGTATGCATCCACACTTGTGGCTGCTCAACACATAGATCATCTCTTTTATGGCTTCATGAGGGAGGTGTGTGCTCTTGCCATTCTACATCACAGATCGCACACCCCAGGTGCTCATAAAACTGTCCCAGGTCATCTGAATTTGTCAAAGGTCTGTCATGCTCTCAGAAGACACACAATCCGACAAGGAAGGAAATCATTGAGTATATATATACATGATTCTGAAAGTGTTTAACATTGAATGACACAAGGATTACTATGTTTTGGTAAACACCTGATTACATTGTTGGGTAATGTAGTGGTCACAGCGACATCACAATGGGTCAAAAAGCATAGGAAATGCTGGTCAATGCCACATCTGAACCACAATCACATGCTCACACACCATCACCCATTACCCATCACCCATCAACTACCATGTCCACGTCCTGTGTGAACATTCTTCACTTGATGCCATCTATGACATTTCCAGTTGCCCTCACAGTAATGATTGACACAAAGGTATATATCCCAGATACAGCCTGTCACATGTCTATTTATGTGGGAAAGAAGACAATATGGATAAATCAAGCAGAAGGCTGGGTGAAGTGGACACTGGAAGAGCATATAGAAGTGGACATATTCAGAGACAAATTATATATCGTGCTGTGTAACACAATAGGGATCCAATTGATGGCCATGTTGACAGAACATGCGGATGTCATTGCCTTCACAAGGACAGCACTCAGATTGGGAATATCCGATGACATGCTAGAAGCAATTCATGAGAAACTGAAAGGCATGTTGAAAACGGACATGGATATGGATATAAAACAGGTGAGTGATTCTTTTGCCTCCCCTTGTACTTTTGATGATGATATATGTGAAAGACTACACCCTTGATGCACAGCACTGCTGATCCCACTTGGTTAGAAGAAAAAAAATCAGTGAGTGTAATCCATAGATTTTGATGATAACCAGCACTGACATAACGTTGTAACACAGGCAGCACTACCCCCAATCCGAATCAGGCTGCCAGCACAGGGGACACTACCCCTGATTCAGATCAAGCTGCTTGCACAACACAAGAGGGAATCTAATTTAAAGCCCACAGAGACAAAAAAGGCAAAGGCATACAAGCACAAGGGAAACGACAATGGGGAGGAGACAATGGGTGGGGCATCAAAGGTCACTCTTTCAATGACTGTGGTACAGGAAATCATGACTACTGCTATCAACAAAGGAAAACAAAAGGAAACGTTGGAAGAAGATCACCCACTCATAGGGCTGAAGAGAGGAAGCTTCACCATCATTGAGCCAAGTAGATCATAGAAGAAACGTCATAAAGATGAGCTGTTCATCTAGCTGTCACATCTACCCCTAGAGTTTTTGTTATATTGTATATGCTGACCTAATTATTTTTCATCATCCCTTTTTCTTTTTCTGATCATGTGATTGAATCACATGCCTATGGCCCAAACCCATGATATCATACCTTATGGTTAATACTCCTTTTAATCTCCATTGTTACTCTTCTATATTACAGAACACTCTCACACCCATGGGATATCACTTACCATATATAACATTAGTTCACACCTTATTGTATCAACCCTGTGCACAGTAGTCCATCATATATAAAGGGTACATCCTCAGCTAGTGTCCCTAGCTTTGGCCACTTGTTCCTTGAGTTAAGACCTTGGACAATAAGTGTACTCCTTCGCTCTCATCCTTTCTGCAAGGCTTTATAGCAAGCCTTTAGTCCCATATCATCAGAGAACCTCCCCCAAACTTCACTGTTCCTTGTACCAGCCTATTACTTAGGCCCTCTCCTGCCTTTTTCTATGCTCACCTCTTCCCATCTGACCCAATGTGATTGATCTTTGTCTCATCTGACCATATAACCTGCTTCCAATCCTCCACAGTCCAGTGCTGATAACTCTCTGCAAAATCCAACCTAGCTCTTTTATGAGCAAAAGTAAGACAAGGGAATTTCTTCTTCACCACAGTCTTCATGCCTGCTTTCTTCAAGTGGCGATGAATAGTCTGGGAGAAGATGGAATGGTTCTTAATGTCCTGAAGAGTCTTGGTGACCTGAACTGCATTTTCAGCCTTTCCAGTTCCAATAAGACAAATAGCATGGCGTATATCAGCAGGTGTGATAAGGGTAGGATGACCACCAGAGGATTTGGCCAGGTTTGGACAAAGTTTAGAGTGAATTCTACTAATAGTGAAGTGGTGGACACCAGTAGAATCAGAGATTTGATGAGTGGATTGACCCCAATCCAAGAAAGAGATGATTTGATTGATTTGAGCAACAGAGAGAGATTTCATGGTGGTGGTAGTGGATCAAGAGTGGTATTTTGGTTTATTTGTATTGTGTTGAACATATTATAGGTCACATGACCCATTGCTTATGTTAGAACATATGAAAATATATCAATTTTGAATACTACTAGATTAGCAACAAAACTGTTGCAATGACATAACCAACTTAAAATGGCCATATCTCTGTACCCTCTGAACCAAATCACATGACCCAAGGATCAATAGCAAGCCAGGAGTACCTACTATATTTCGTCTCACTAATGCTAAGCGATATTTCCACGCCCTAGCTTTATATTTCATGCACAATGCAAATGTATCAAACATTGCAATGCTTTTGTTGCTTAGTGTATATGGGTAGACTAATGTACACATTCGTGAGAGAATTCCCACCTATGGTTGCAAACCCCCTGTTCAAGTGTCCATTCAACACTCCATTGCATCCATCATCCATCCAGGTAGGTCTTTTTCATCTTCTGTTAATGTCTTTATCTATCTGCATCCATCTGTGCAATTTGCTCATTCTTCCAGGACTGGATGGCATTTGTCTGGTATTGGATCTGTTTTATCTGGACTGGATTCTTTTAGCTTACATACCTGCTGGGTGCCATTTGGCTCCAGATTAGTTAGATATCATAGATAAAAGTTCATGGGTATTCTCAGGACTATAAAAATGTATGTATCACACCTCAGAATGGATTTTTTCGCATCCCCCATTTTCTATTCTTAAGTCTGAGAGCTAGTTGCCTAGGTCCTCACTCACTTGAGCCTATTTCTACTGTCCCCCTTCCTTGGGTTGAGTTTATACTTGCACCCTTTTCTTTTATCTAATCCTTATTCACTCTGGATAGGATCTGTGTTTTACAACATTGTCAGACAAGACTGCACCATTGTATTTCTCAGAAATTTCAATATATTGTAGACTGTCTGAGGATAAAAGTCACAATCAAAAAGCACACTGCCATCTTGGCAGAGTGAGCAATACTATTAAACTAGTTATTTTGGTGATAGATACAAGATAATTTACATACATGCTGCCATGTAGTCTCATTATCATATTTGACTTGTTTAAGCACAAGAAAAAATCCTGATAACAAGATACTTACTATCAGTGATCTCAGCCTATCTTTTTAAGTACACTTTTGGGCTGTGACAACTGTGTGCTCAGTATCCTGAACATTATTCTGTATATGGTGAGCCCAGGCAAAGTCATAGCACTCAATAGTTATTACATATATACCACTGTGCAGACAGGACCATTCAGATGTGCTTCTAAGCATTATCTGATGCATTCTTAGAGAGGAAAACAATGCAATATTAGTTCTCATTCCATACACAATCATATCACTCACCACTGGTGTTATTGGGTCATCCACCAGAACATTTTTCAGGGTGGTTTTAGTTATCCCTTCAAGCTAGAACAACTTTATATGCTGGGCATTCAACCCAGTGGTCTTTTTTGCAGTCTGTTTTGTGTGAACCATGGTGCATGAATGTGTTGATATCTGACTAGTTAGATAGAGGAAAGTGTCAGTGTAGGAAGTTGTTGCAATCTCAAGATCTCACCTTTGATACTTGAGCCATCATCACATGCCATAGTCATGTGTGTGATTCAATTTGTCATTATGTGACCCCAATCACACATTATTATTGTATTTGTATTGCCATGTCATATGTCACTCTTCACCTGTGTATTTTTATCCATCTACTACATGATCTGCCTCAAATTAATTGTGTTGGTTGCTGAGCAAGATTGATGCTGTTGTCCAAGTGACCCCACATTTCCATCATGCTGGCTGGCATTGCACATGTGACTTCACATGACCTGGTAGTAACTCATGAAAAATTCATCCACCTGCTCCTGCTTGTACTGAAATGCCCATCCCCTAGAATGGCTCTTGCAGAGGCATCATTGTAAGTCTACTGCATGTTTCTAAATGTAACATTAACTGACAGTTCATATCATAGGGAATCACAGCCCAGGCACACACAAGTACCTGCTGCCAATCAAGAGCAGTTGTGAGTCTCGAGCACAGACTCTTGTAGATAGTTCTACAGGTGAGCACTTTCCTGCTACTTTATATTTTTATCATTACCTTACTCACACCAACTCTTCTTACCAGAGAGGCGCATGAAAATATAACCTAGCCAACCTGAAGACACAAGTGTGTGTGAACTTGAGCACAGACCCTTAGCAGACAGTTATGCAGGTGTGTTATTTTCCCACTACTCTATTATCTTTTCCTCACTGGTACTGCCTCTTGTTACCAAAGAGATACATGCAAATGTTGCATTGGTGCCACACTACATAAAATGCCCTAACCTAGCCAACTGAATGATGTAAGCATGAACTCCAAGTGTGGACCCTTGCAGATGGTTCTGCAGATATACATTCTCCCACTTTTTTATACTCTATCTTTGCCTCATTGACACTAACTCTCACTATCAGGTAGATGTGCGTAAATGCTGAGTTGGTACCATATCAAGCAGTGAACTCTCACAGCTGGTTGTGCAGGTGTGTTCTTTTCTGCTGGCTCTATCTTTCCTTCACTATTAGAACTGGACCTCCAGGAAATAACTCCAGAAACTCTGGAATTCGAGCAGAACTTGGCTTCACTGTATGTGGTACACCCTTGTCACAACTCCAGATATGTCCTGTTATTTTAAAATGTGGGTTGAGGGTCAGATTAACCTTGTTGCAAGCAACCAAGGTTGAGAGTGGCACAGGATTTATATGTCACACCCTTGCTGAGGTTCAGTCCTTATATTTCATAAAGAGAGAGGAGAGAGTGAGAGAGCAGGAAAAGGAGACTAAGTGAGGGTCAGGAGGAGACTAGTGTGATATTCGTACTAGGGTACAAAGATGGAGTACAGGGGGTTTATATACTAAAGTCCAATCAGAGTTCAGATGGAAGAATGGAGGAGCATATGGTAACATACGTCGGATAAAAGGAAAGCATGTGGAGATGGAAAATATATGCAGGGGGAGATATATGGTGTGGTGAAGAGTCTATGGTAATGTCATATCTGCTCCAATCTCCGATCTCTGGACTCTTCACTCCTTCTCTATACTCCGTAACCCGGACTTTATACCTCCATAATCCGGACTTCCTCCTCTTTCCTTGGACTTCTGCAGTTACCATATTTAGTATTCCCCTTGTCTTCTCTCGACCCTTCATTCTTTCCTTGACCCTTCATTCTTATAGTAGACCCTTCGCCACACCATATGCCTTCCCTACATATGTCCTCTGTCTCCACATGCTCTCCTTTTACCTGACATACCTTACCACATGCTCCTCCATTCCTCTGTCCAAACTCCAATTGGACTTTTATATATCAAACCCCCTGTATTCTGTCTTTATACCTTAGTATGAATATCAAACTAGTCACCTCCTGTCTCTCGTCTGACTCCCCTCTCTCCTACCTCCTACTCCCCTCCTACGAAATATGAGGACAGAGCCTAGGCAAGGGTGCAACATATAAGTCCTGCACCAACGTCCTCCTAGGTACCCTTGCCACTCCAAACTCTGTTCATCCCCTCACAAACTTTGTATACTAACCCTCAGACCTCCAATTGGACTTGAGTCTGGAAGACCTGGACTTGACAGGTAAGAATGAAGGGCCAAGGGAGGAATGAAGGGTCGGGGAAGAATAAGGGGAATACTAAATATGGTAAATATGGAAGTCTAAGAGGAAAGGAAGAATGTCCAGGTTACAGAGGTGTGAAGTCTGGGTTACAGAGTACCAGAGAGGGGATGAGGGATTCGGAGAACAGAGTTTGGAGCAGATATGACAACTACCACCATGTCTGAGGAATATCCCAATATTTGGGGCTGAACAGACAAACAACTTGTCAGTCACCAAGTTTACTAAGTGGCGCTACCAGATGCAGGAGAAGAGGCTGGCCAAGGAATGTCTTTGCCAGGAGACTGAGAAAGAGGAGCACCAAAAGTGTGAGGAAGAGATGTGATGGGCTGCAGAGGTGAAGCATCAGGAGAAAGAGGAGGCATGCAGATGGGTAAGTGGCTAGGGGCCAGAATACTTATAACTGACCCTAAGGCAAGCTCAGAATATACAATCCACTTAGGGTCCCAGGAAGGGCAAGGAGTGCACATGTTCATGGTATACAACATATGATCTCGAGTGTATATATGGACCTAGCAAGGCAATCTCATGCTCAGAATGTTAGGCTGCCCAGGCCTAGTAACTGTGACTGAGGCAAAGATAGGAGGCCAGAGTGCTGGAGGAAGTGTGTAGAGAGTGAGGTGGAGTTGCCTCATAAGAAGGCAGGTACAGAGGTGCCAGAGGCAAGGGCCTCAAAGGAGTCAAAGGTGAGCAAGTGGAGTGTGGAGGTGATGAAGATGGAAAGAGAGCTTGAGAGACAGATGCATTGCATTGTCCATTGTCTAAACTGGCAAAACTATCTGCTGGAGAGGCTGGTGAAGTTGAAGACACAGAAGCTATATAGAAGGTGTTGAGATTGGTGATTACGCATTACCATAACTGACCACATGTGGTCAGTCACACTATTAACTCGCATGTAAGCCACATTGTGGCGTTACTTATTATTGTTTATTGTTATGTACACATGTAGAGTACATCCTGCGAGTCCCATGTCAGAACTCCTTAGTTTCTGACATCGGACTCCAGGTATGTGCGCTTTTAGCTACATCAATTACTAGTTTCTGACATCGGACTCCAGCTGCCTGATTCAGCTGTCTAACAATATGACTGTCAACTATACTGCCAACCCTGCCTCAAGCACCAGATCATGCAGTTGCTCTGAAAGCCATTGCTAGAAACAAGATTGGAAGAGGTCCCAAAGACCTGGTGTCAACTGAAAAATATAAGTAAGTTAAATGTTGCATCAGCATTTTACTCATCATTTTCTTTGGAGATAATCATCTCTATATATTCCTGCTCACCTCTAAACCCTCTCATCATCAGGGTCTATCTCTACTTCAGTGTGTTGATCAGGCCCTCAATGCTTCTAAGAACATTGCAGTAGAATAGAGTACTATTCCTCAACCTCTCAAAATAGCCCTATGTATCCTGTATGATCTAAACCCTTGGGTGAGAATGCCAGCATACAGGACACTGGGTTTCCTCAAGATCCAGTCCTTCATTGCATCTTGGGGGTTGTGTTGCACCCCAGCACCACCAGTCTATAAATACACATTCAATACAGAATATGTGCCCACACTGAGTAGTGACAAAAAAGACCCAATTCATAGTATATAGTGTCAGGAAATACTCACTGAAACAAGAGGCATTGAATGCTTACAAGATGTTGAAGCATCTGTGTGATTCAACCCTGCATTAGCCACATCACATTTGTTGAGCCCATCGTTCACTTACATAATGCACTTGTGATTGTCTTCTAGTTTGTGGATGATTTCCTCAACCTTCTCTGACAGCCTCCATCTCTCTGCATTGACCTCTTGCACCTTCTTTCACTTGGCCTCCAGTCAGATCACAACTTCTTCATAGTGCATTTGTGCCATAACAACCTCCTCCCTTGCATACCTCAACTCTTCCTTAGCATTTCACAGCCTTTTCTCTGCCTCCATCACTGTGCTTTGCACAGCCTCTTTCCTTTGCAGTGTCTTGCAAAGCTCTCTGCTCAACTCATCCATTTCCATCTTATATCAGTTGAGCTCCTCAGTTGAGCTCCTTAGTCTTGAGAAATAGCTTCAAAGTTAGCTGTTTTTCCTCTGGACAGTGACACAGCTCTGTTTGAACCTTGGAGCTCAAACATGTCCTCTGTGCAGGTGATGCACATATGTTTGTACTATAGGAGCATTAGATACAATAATCATTTTCAGACAATTAACCATATCTCTGCTACAACTCTGCAGAGAGTAGTGGGTTCAAAAAACCCAGCTCATTGCCCAAATCAGAGCAAGAAGCAATAAGATGTAATGCTATGTGTCTTGTGGGGCTACATGGAATGGGGGCCATCTAGCCCCACCTCTTGGGCTGGCAGGGAATCCTTGTTGGTGGTAGTGGTGGGTGTCTGAATTCCCAGACCTGATAATGATGATTGGCCAATAGAGTTGGCTGTGGTGGCATTGCACACTTGGAGATTGAAATTTTTCTCAGAAATAATGCAGGGATGAGCATTTGGAACTTATGGGTCTCATCAAATAACTCACCTTGATTTTCTCTTATATTCTCTATTTCTTAGCCTCAAATCCTCTCTTTCTTGGATAGCCTGATAGAAAAAATAAAAATAAAAACCATCAGAGTGTTTAATCCAGTGGGAATACACTTACAGGGCTACTCATTGTTTTCTTTGATTTCTTGTATTTGTATCTCTAGTGTGATCATGATCCTCCTTTAAGATCCTCCTTTAATGCAGTTTAGTTAGCTAGCAAGCCAATAAATGGCTGAATCTACCCCCTCTGTTGACTCATGTGAATGCTTTACCATTGAAAAATAATATAGTTCAAGATTCTGGGAGATAACCTATGTCATGATACAATAGAGGTGAGTTCTAAGAGATGCAAGTGGTAAGTGGCAGGGTGAGCACACCCACTAAAGACATGATCACATGATTGAAAGACATTGTCATATGGCTGCAGTTTGCCACAAAACTCAAATGGAAACATGCTACCAAGAATGGCCTAAAGTATGTCACAGGGTCACTCTAACCTTAAACTGGATAGTAATGGTGAAAAAAAGAGGTATCAGTGTAACCAAAACTGTGCTATTTAAACCATAACCTGGGCAGGAGATCCCCCTTTTTATATGCTGGTCTGCCAGTGGTGACCATATTAAAAATATATGCCCCTAACATACCACAGGAACCCATCTGTTAACTGCAAGATCTTGAGAATCTGGTGTTAGTTATCCCACATTCCCTAACTCCCACTCTATATTTGATTTAGATATCAGCTACCAGAATGCATCATATGACTTATTCTTGTTTTGCAGCTCTATTCCTTTCAGTATCACTATGAATAATCTCCTCCTGGCCACAAAGAGGTAAATTCTCTTATCAGGCAAGAACTGGAGGGTCTAGTAGTCACCTATGGCATGCATCCTCCCTGGTGATTCCTGGAGGCTTCTATTGTGAAAAAGAAGGTTGCACACAGTTTAAATCCATGTGCTGGTGGAATCATGCAAATGCTTTGAGTGAGAGCTACAGAAAACACAATGTTATCCTTATATCACTTGCATGTAAAACCATCTGCAATGTTCCCCTCCAGTGTAGTGTTTTTCTATTGTGAGATGAAATGCAGATTTTTTTTGATTGAGCTGACTGGCCTTATTACATCAAGTCAGTTTGGTTGTTACTTTTATATCAGCATGTCACTATGCACAAACAAACTCTCCTTAGCTTGTTTCATTTGTGAGTCCACCCTATTCACAGAATCCTTTGACATCAACCTCCATCCCTTCTGGTTTCTTAATGTCCTTCTAGCCCTCAATGCTGCCCAAGACAATCCCAATTTGGACAAGGTTTCAGGGGGGGATCAAGACAAGAATAATGTACAATGAGCCCTTTCTGTGTAAATGCCAGTTGTAATAATCTGAGAGTGATAATCTCAATCACTTAGTGCTACTACTGCTACTACTAGTTGTTAGGGGTGATATACAACATAGGGAGAGCAAAAAGAATGTGTTAGCCATGATTGAGCTGCCCAAGTAGTGTTTGGCACTCTGCTAGGCATATCCAGGGTGGACTCATCACATGGTTGGAATTGCCAGATGAGACACTATTTTCTTCAAGTGGGACAACAGCCCGCCCTGGAATAACAAAGCCTCATGTGTTTCCAAGATCCAAAACATACATAATGGTATGTAACTGGACTGGTAATGTTGAGAGCGAGTGTAGATGTGAACAGGTGGTTACATGTGCACTCAGTGGGGGAAACAGTTGTAACAGACCCAGTGCATTGCAATTGGTGGCACTTGCACTCGTCATTTATAATTTTTAGTATGTTTGGTGAGTAGATATACATAAGTGCACACTCTCATTCCTATAGTGCAGCCCTGAATTACATGACCTGATGCAGCCATCACTATTTAACAATCATTGTGGCATTTTAAGCTTCTCTCTTCTCCCTCATACCACTCTGATAAACAGAGATGGCTACATGCTCTGTTGTTCTGTATCTGCTAGACTTGAACTGCCTCCCTCCACAGCAGGCATGTGTCTGGACCTGCAGTCACAGTTGAGCTCTCGACACAAGCTAACAACCAAGTTAAAGTGTGTAAACAGGAACATGCTCACCTGATTCACTGCCCATCACCACATCCACTTTGATCTCTTGGGTGTTTGAATCCAGGGCATCTGTCGGAAGTCAGGGGATTTGCACCTCTGATAAGTTGGGAAACTCCCATGAGGGCTCCACAAAGGACTCGTTGCACTGCTTGTCAATCAGCACCAATCGTATATCAAGCTCACACAATAGAGCTAAGCAGAGATGAGTTATTGCATCACAAGCAATATGCGTTGAAAAAAACACTTGCTCAGTGATCAGAGTAGTTCCACCGCAATGTAAAGGCTGCTCAGGGGCAGTAGCATGGCTAAGACCTCCTCAATCAAATGAGAACTCATCTAGGGGAAATAAAAAAATATTCAGGTCTGCAAGCCTAGGAA
>JBBPKT010000341.1:0-22540 GCA_038089395.1 Pulveroboletus frians | reverse complement strand
CCTTGTTCTCGTATATAAACCCAAGTAGTCTTCCTGTAACCTCAGCTTAGACCTACTTGGATTATAACATCCTATTCCTTTTCTTGTGTCTCCGCTCTACACCTGAGTGAGCGCTTTAGCTCTTGCCCGCGCCCCATCCCGATCACAAGGGATTGTCCTTGGTCCACCCGCTTCAACGGGTAGTCAACCGTCTGGCCCCCGCTAGGACGAATCCTTGACCCTATCGTCTGTAGGGTACCCCCTTGCCTCAGTGTCTTAGGATCTCACCAAGTTCGCGCTCGACCCTTCGGGATCAAGCGTAACAACAAGAACCAGTCTTAAATGGAACTGCTAAGCATCTCATGAAGTGAACTATCTGAGTACAGGATGGTTGTCATTTATTATTTTGTAGACACACATGATTTTGAGTTTACAACAGAGAGAATTCATAATACCTTTGGTTGTTTTCCAGATTGCATTATACATGTTCATAGTAGGCATTGCACATATGAATGTATATTTAAGCCTCTGCTAACAGCTGCAGATTTGAAAAAGTGGGCCCCACCCATAACTACAGAAACCCTGGCATAGACATAAAAATCAATTACTTTATACATTGGATCCATGACCTAACAAAAATCAGGATCTCTCTTGATTTTTCCCCCATCCAGCTTAATATGTATATCATAAGAAAGTTGGATAATGGTCTCTTAGTTGGGTGAAACTAGATCACAAGAAATTTAGCATCAATAATAGCATTTTTTCTGATAATACAAGAGCTGATCTAAATATCTGATCCTTGATCTGACATATGGTGTGATCTTCCACAAGAATCCAGAGATAAAACTTGCCATCTATAATGCTCTCAAATGAACAATCCTCCCTAACCCCTGAGCTGATAATCATTATATTGTTACCACTATGTTTGATAGTTTTTTTCATAAAGCACTTGTTGAAAGCCTGGCCAGGATCCCTCCAACACCATTAATAACCATTTATCCTGAAAAGAGTGAATTTCAACTTGTTAAAAAAGGTAACAACTTTCCAGTTATTTGTAATTCGATTTGCATAAGCTTTTGCCCATACTAACTGCTTCTACTTATTAGTTGCTGTCAAAGAAGGCTGCTTGTAACATATGTAGGCCTTGGTTCATACTGAAATGATTCAACAAGAAAGTTATTGACTAACTTGATCCCAAATAGCCCTAATATGTATAAACATTGTTATATCATATATGCTGACCTAATTATTATTCACTTTCACTTCACTTGTTTACCAGTCACATGACCAGATCACATGACATGGCCTAGACCATGACATTATATGATGTCATAACACATGGTCACCACACCTCTTTAATCACTGTTGCTATGCTTCCATATCACAGAACTCTCCCACACCCATGGGATATCACTTACCATATGTAGACTTTCTTCACACCTTATCTGTAGCACAGCTTGGTCTGTGTGCCATACCTCACAATATATAAAGGGTGCATCCTCAGCTAGCATCCCCAGCTTTGGCCACTTGTTCATTGGTTAAAACCTTGGATGATAAGTACTCTCCTCTGCTCTCATTCTCTCCATGAGGCTTTATGGCAAGCCTTCAGTCGCTCAGCTTCAGTGTTTCGTGTTCTACATAACAAACATAATAGAACATTTATAGAAATATTTAAACATTGGGTGTGCAGCTATGTGCCATTGCTGAAAAATTTTGGTAATAGAGTTTAAACTATGAAACAGGAAGGTGCAGAGCCTCTGTTTATCATCTTTGCATTCCTGCCAGAGCTTAGCTTCAATTGTGATATCAGATATATTAGTTTCAAGGTATATTCACAAGTTGAATCTGGATATATATGTATGTGAGAAATAGAAATAGTGCTTCCATCAGGGTTTCAACAGCAATAGCACATAGCTGCACACCCAATGCTTAAATATTTTCTTTGCTTATCACTTGGTGACTCAGTTCTGGTAGAGAGTTGAAGCATGGTGGGTGAAGGCGTGAAGCACCTCCTGGTCGCAATCTGTGTCACCTGTGGGGTCCGAGCGTCAGCTGCGTGGGTGGGTCGGGAAGACCTTGCATGCAGTCTGCTGTGGGTGGTGAGTTCTGCGGAACACGACAGCATGTGATGAGCAAGGTGGTTCTTGTGGTAGCCTGGGGTTCTGCCACAAAGAATCATGAGGGTGTGGTGGGTGGGCAAAAAATGAAAGGTCAGTGCGTGGCTGGTAGGCCGGCTGTTGAGGGAACAGTAGAGAGAGAGAGCTGCCAAGACACCGCCACTCAAGCAAAGACCAAATTCTATTCCTACTCACGTACTTGTACTACTAGAATAACTAGAATAAACACTATAATTGTTCTATTACATACCTTGGTAAAGTATTGATTCATATGATTATGATCAGGTGTTATACATATATTATAGTCTATAAAGATTATTAGAGATTCTATAATTAATATATGTTCTTGAAATACGAATAACTAATAATCACAATTTAATAAATAATCTATCCTTCTAAGATAAAGTAATCAACTTAGATGTTTGTTCTTATTTTTTAGTTATACACAATTCTATTTTTTGTGGGAGATAACAGCCTAAAAAGATATATATGTATACAATGAAAAATAATAAAAAGCTAACAAGGTACTATAGCATTTAGAAAAAGTGAGGCTGTAGTACAGAGTGAATGAAAGGCTAAGTATTCAGCCTATTCTGAAGAATTCTGGGCTAACTGTAAGTGAGCAAAAACAGGTTAGTAAAAGGTATGAAAGATATGATCTTTGCTAAATAAAAGTTTCTCATTGGTCAGAGGGTAGTAGTGATTATAAGGTACCTAAGCACTTGAGTTAGTCTTGTGACAATAATAATAATTGACTTACTCCAGCAATCACAAATGCTATCATAGATAGAGTTGGTACTTGAATGTTGTTTACTTTTCTTTTCATATTTAATCTTACAAATATAGTAGGTTGTCCATAGAATTCAAGAAGACCATATAGAATAAAAGGATGTGAGAAATAGTGAATCTATAATATTACATCAAATATGAGAATTTCAATATGAAAGTAAATACTATACATAACTTACTTGTCCATTCACTATTCTATGACAGAACTTGAAACTCTGAAAAGTCAGTTTACCATTAAGATAAAGGCTAATATGATTTTCATAGGTAAAAATTGGTAAATCAGAGAACATGTTCTCTTTTTCAAGTAGTTGATATTGCTTATAAGCTTTATCAACTATTAGTGAACCTAATGGTCTCTTGTATCCAAATACATCTCACATGGATTGTGAATAGTGATAGCACTATCAATTATCTATCCAAATAATGCAGTTGTTTTAAATGAACTGATAAAAATCACTTACAGAATCTATCAATAAAATGGATTCTGGATATTTGACTATTTTATTTTATTTTCTTAGTTTGAATTTATAGGAAAAGATACAAAATATACCAATAATGTTAAGAACAACCCATTGCCACCATTCTTCTACTCCTGGTTGATACTTGTCCAAGATGTCTTGCATATAGGGCAAATGAGAAACAGTTGTACTCTTTAGCATTTTGGTCTGAAACACAGATTTAAGACAAAAAAGTACAGTGGTTTTGAGTTCTTGAGAAGTGACAAAGGGAGAAGCATATGGAGTTGATATACTGTAGAAAATAGCACCATAACATATGATCTTCATCTTAGGAAACAAAATACACAATTCCATCTTGAGTATTTTACTAGTGATTGCTAAAACCAAAGGTTCAAAGAAATTGACCAGGCAATGATCAAGAGCTACTTTAATTAGATATTTACTTGATTTTTCTAAAAAAGCATCACTTACCAATAGCTACTTCATGACATAAATGAGAAATATCTGAATAGCCTGGTTTACTACTCAGTGTTTTTACTATATGCCATATGACATTAGAAGTAGACTCTATTAAAATGTTATATTAGCCTATATAATCTGTTTTCTAATCTTGCCTGATATGTTATACTTTGATAGAACTAAAAAAACAAATTTATTTATGACCTATCAATAAATAAAATAAACAACTTACTTTGATTGATAATGGAATTGTGAGAGTTATGAAATTGTTTCATATAAGCATCTAAAAGTTTAATTATTTACCAATAAATTGCAAACTTATACTTACTGGTAAAAGATTTGACATTATTAGAAAGAAAATTGTTGAGAAAATATGAATAGTGCTATTCAGGAGCTATTACTTTGTTAATCAAATTGTATATATCAATCTGGTCAAAATAGTATTATGAACTATATATAAAAAATAGAATATAACTTATCATACCTCTTTTTACTGATTGATATTCAGAATATTCAATCTGGGATTTAGGTTACTAAAATGATATTCAAGATTGTATTCAAAATCAAATCAATTTACTATTGACCTTTGAATGCTAGTTAGATAGGATCTGGGATTTTGAACTTGAACATTTGTCTGCTAAAGTAATATAAATATATTAATAGTAAATAACTTTTACCACAGTCCCTTCTGCTAGATAACATTCAGTGTGTTCAAGCTAAATACTAGATCCCTAAAACAATATTCATTAACAACTCAGCATTATCTGTTATAAAAAACCTCTGCATATTCTTCAGTGCACTTCATTACTTTATTGCACATTTTAATCAGCTCCTTGAAGATTTGCAACACATTATATTAGCAGCATAATGTAGAGAGGCTGGGAAATATTACCACAGTTTGCATTTCATGCATTAGCTCAACCCCTGTTACAAAACATCAATACATAGAATACAACCTATATTTATGTAGGGTGGTATTTGCTTCTAAAATAACCTTTTGTATAGAAGTATTGTACATGCTATAGTCTTACTATATAGCCACTCTAACTCTTTTACCATATCATTGGCCAAGGTATGCCAAGTATATGTAGGTCAGAATATCCCTTAACTCAATGTACATATATCAGAAATTTGAACATATGTGAGATGCAAAACCGTTACAATATTTGGTACTTTTGTAATGTGTGTGATGTAGTATCTGAGGGTGTGGGAATTTCACTTAGCCTCAGTGGGGCATGAGAACTACTAACCCTTGGTTACAAATGTTATCCCTGAGTCATGTGACCATGTGTGAATGCTGTGGAGATATAGATATACCCATTTTAATCCACATACATATGTATGTCATTGCACCTTTCATATTAAGTAGGGTATTTGGCAAATATCAGTACTTGGTATGACTTTCTTTGGCCTTAAGCACTGCCTGAACCCTCCTAGGCATGCTTTCAATCAATTTCTGACGATCTCCAGATGCTATATCCCATCACTCCTTCTCAACCCTTGCCCATAACTCCTCAATCCCCCCAGGAGGGTTTTTATACTCTGCAAGTCTTCTTTTGAGGTAACCCCAGAGATGCTCAATGGGGTTTAAGTCAGGAGATTGTGCAGGCCACACCATAGTCCTAAATTCCTTGTCTTCCAGCCACTTCTTGACCTTTTTGCAGGTATGTTTGGAGTCATTATCCTGCTGAAAAATAATGTCAGGAGGATTGAGAGTGTGATACTCTAGAGTGTTGAGCAATTCATCCTTCAATATTTAAAGGTAAAGGTCTCCATCTATCCTACCATCAATCTTGTAACCATAGCCAACTCCCTCCCAAGTCATACAGTCCCATACCATCACAGAACCTTCTCCAAACTTCAAGGTTTCCTGGACTAGCCTATCATTCAGCCTCTCTCCTGGTTTTTTCCAAGCCCATTTACACTCATCTGAGCCTAGACAATTAATTTTGGTCTTATCAGACCATATTCCCTTCTTCCAGTCCTCCAGAGTCCAATTTTTATGGGCATAGGCAAAGTCTAAATATGCTTTATGATATTTTGTAAAGAGTAAAGGTCATTTGATCTTGAATACAGCCTTCATTCCAGCTTTTTTAAGGTATTGATGAGTAGTGCTTGAATGGAGAGGCTAATTGGTGATCCCTGAGAGATTTTTGGTCACTTGAACTACATTTTCTGCCTTCTGGGATAAAATAAGATGGATAATATGGTAAATATTGGAGGGGGAAAGCTTTGATGGGCAACCTCCAGTAGACTTTTGGAGGTTGGAACACTCCTTGGAACAAAGTCTGGACACAGTAGCAATGCTGAGACCAGTAGAAGAGGCAATAGAGCAAGTAAAATAACCAGCATTAAGCTGTGATAAAATAATATTCTTTTGAGTAGAAGAGAGAGATTGCATAATGATAGTGGTTGAAAAAAAAGAAGTGTAAGAGCCAATTCAAACTCAGACATAATGTTTACATGTGTATATTTGTTTGTATGCCAAGTAAACACCAACTATCCTACTGTTTACCAAGAATTCTACTACCATTATCAAAAGGTGCAAAACTGTTACAATGACATATGTGGATTAAAATGGGTATATCTCCACAGCATTCACACATGGTCACATGACTCAGGGACAACATTTGTAGCCAAGGGTTAGTGGTTCTCATGCCCCCACTAAAGCTAAGTGAAATTCCCACACCCTCAGATACTACATCACACATACTATAAAAGTACCAAACATTGTAACAGTTTTGCACCTCACTGTATGTGTTTATAAAACAACTAGAAAAATCATCTCATTAGTTGTACATACATATTTCAAGATAGCATATGGTAATAAAGTTAGCAAGAATCTTTGCTCAGTGACACAAATTGATAGAGCTTGCATGTAATTAAAGGAGTTGATTAGTTTAGTTGTCAATAGAAATATTTACATATTCATTCCAAAATAAAACTCTATTAAAATATGTACAGTGTCATAGCATGGTGAGCACTAGCAGCTGATGTACTACTCATTATGCCACTAAACATCCAAGGAAAGTGGCACCAAGTGAAAGGAAAATGACAGACAGAAACAAAAAAAGCCTATCAGGGTATCAGCTATACAGAGAGAATTCCAAAAACATTCAGGCTATGCAAGGCTGTGTGCACACTTGTGCACTCTGATAGCTGGCCCAGGGGTTTTAGGCCCTTCCCTAGGGCAATTTTTCAGGCCCTGAGCATCACTAAGTGAGGCATGCATTGTAAGTAAAATAGTGGACTCAACAAGAGGTGTTGTTCCTCCCTCAACTGAGACACTAAGGAACATCAAGACTTGCAAGCAAGATAGGCATGCTTTTTGGCAACCAGGTTCAAATAGAAGTTGACTCAGTTGTCATATATATAAATTCAAAATGCACTTGACAGCTCATTCCCAAAAGGGTACTATTTCGATCATGCAAATGACCCTGGCTCGAGCTTCGATGAGCACGCTGATTCTATTCTGCTAGGACTCGTGGCTGCCAGAGAGCAAGCCTGGGCATATTTGTTTCGTTTCTACTACTTGACAGAGCGCAACAGTTCCGAGCTCACCGTCGGCCAAGTCGCTTTTTTGGAATGATGACTCACTCCTTCGCCCCAATAACCTTTGGGTTTGTCATCCGCCTAACCAGGCACTCTTGAAGTCAGCATTGTTGCGTCAGCGGCCGGCTGTTATTTGCAAGGGCACGCGTCAAGTTCAGTCTATGGCACACATCCATAAGTGGACGGTAACGATGTGGTCCTTCCTTCCCCTCGATAAGCTTGTCAGGTTGATCGGAAGCAGTCATCAGCTTCGTTTTTGATAGGATCCGGCACGGCAAGTTCGTGGGTACGACAGGTTGGTGGGAAGAACGGAAGCGTGTTCCGTATGGAAATTCAGTTACCCGCATGACGCCCCGACGTCGGACGATAATGTGAGTCCTCCAGCGTCGGCTTGTTTGGTTGCGAGGATCTCTGGGGAGATCGATTTATAATCCCGGTCTGCCTCGCCCATACAACCTTCCCTCCCCTCCCCTTCCACCGTGGCCTTTCTGGCTTCTGCGTCCCCTCCCTCCCCTCCCCGATCCTGAATATCTCCGCTCGAATGGCCGGTGCAACGAAACAGAATAGCCCCCCGCACGAAAAGGCACCACCCGGCGCATCATGGAAAGACAGCGAAGAACAGGTGTTGCCGAAGAACCGCTTGAGCATCGTGTTCATCGGCCTCATGTGCACCATGTTTCTCGCGGCGCTCGACCAGGTGGGTGTGTTCGTCGGTCATCACGGACTTGCCCCTGAACAGCGTCGTCGTCATAGACGATCGTGGCGACTGCACTCCCGACGATCGTCCGCGACCTCGGAGGTGGAAGTAACTATAGCTGGGTTGGGAGGTAACGCCCCGACCTCTTCATCGTGTGCAAAAAGGTGGTTTAATCCAAGCATCTATCCAGCGCATATATGCTCGCTGCAGGCGCATTCGGCCCCCTGTACGGAAAAATAGCAAGCATGTTTGGTGAGCGTTCATGCTACCCCTGCAGTCAACTCCTTCCTGACATGCCTTCCACTGGCAGGGCGCAAGCCAATCCTTTACTCTTGCATACTCATTTTTTTAGTATGTGCATCAACATCGTGCGATCCTTGTGTACTCATCTACCCATTCTTAGTTTGGCTCTGCCATGTGTGGAGCATCACAGAACATGACTTGGCTTATCGTGTGCAGAGCCGTCCAGGGTATCGGCGGCGGCGGAATTATACAGCTCGTCACTATCACCATCTCAGACATTGTGCCGTTGAAAGAGTGCGTAACTAAATCTATTTGCTTGATCCCACCAACGGTCATCCAGTCGAGGTCGGTACGGCGGGTTGTTGGGCGCTACTTATGGCATTGCGAGGCAAGACATCTTTCCATCCTAATCTTGCACGTTCATTCATCGTCTTTTTTTCACAGCGTCGCAGGACCGCTCCTCGGCGGTGTGCGTGCCCTGTTCTTCCTTTTTTTCTGTTACTCCTCGTTCACACGTTCTCTCAAGGTATTTGCGGAACACGTCTCTTGGAGGTGGTGTTTCTTCGTTAACCTGTATGTTGTCACTCTCTATTTAAAATCTCCTCTTTCACGTCTGATAATTGTCTTCAGGCCTACTGGCGGTGTTGCAGTGGCCGTTCTGTTTACTTTCCTCAATCTCAATCCTCACCAATCAGTACCGATTCGGGATCATCTCGCTGAACTTGATTTTATCGGACTGTTTTGCCTCGTCATCGGCATCGTCTGCTTGCTTATCGGCTTCGACTTTAGTGAGACATCATGTGAGTGTCAACACCGTACCCGCCGTACAACAGCGAAGACTCATCAATGGTGTCTCAAGGGTCCGATCCAAAGACAATTGCTCTCCTTGTCATTGGAATTGTTTTGCTCATTGCCGGTGGTGTCAATGAGGCGTTTACGAAACGCTCCGCGATCATTCCTCCACGTTTGTTCAAGGTGAGGTCTTATACTGGCTAATGTAAAGCGTCCAGTCCTAACTGAGCGTCAAAGACCCGTACTACCGCCCTCATTCTAATCGCTGTAGTTCTTCACGCCATCATCTTCTTCTCAACTTCGTAGTAAGTAGCAAAGGCTCAAACCCTTCAGCTCGAACTGAACATTAACTCCCAGCTACTTGCCCTTGTTTTTCCAAGGTTGGTGTTCTCCTTTACTACACAGACATAGATCTGATGTGCGTTAGTACTCGGATCGTCGGCCACCGGTTCTGGAATCAAGTCTGTATTACGCTCCTACCTGTGTCTGTGTCAACTCACCTCATACATAGGATGATCCCCTTCTCGATTGGGAATGCCTTCATAGCCATTGTTTCTGGACTTGTCTTGTCGAAATCAGGAAAGTATCGTCCGATTTTGTGGGCGGCATATACCGTGATGACCCTCGGCATGGGCCTCATGATCACATTGAACTATACATCAAGCCTGTGCGCATTTCCCGCCATAGGTACTTGCCAGCATGCTAATTTGATTTGTAGCGCCAAGCAGGAGGTTTTTCCTTTGATCATAGCCTTCGGAGCAGGGAGTCTCTTCCAGGTACCGCTCATCGCTCTCCAAGCAGCGATGCCACTCAAGGACATGCCCACTGCTTCGGGTGCTTTTGTTTTTCTTCGGTAAGTCTGTTGACACACCCTGTCTTTGACCTGTAATGAGAGGATTGGCAATATTCTAGTACCATTGGGGGTGCCGTCGGACTTGCAGTCGGCGAGACGATCATTGCGAGCGTGCTGCCTAAGAAGCTCGAGAACATCCCCAATTTCTCTAGCCTCGGCATTGGTACTTCGGCTGCTGATCTGAACGACAGCGTGGGCATCGTCCATTTGATTCCTGTGAGATCCAGCGCTTTACCCTTTAGACGAGCCGACACTAACCTAAACTAGGATGTCACCCTTCGCAATGCCGTATTGCATGCGTGGTCGCAAGCGATCGATACAATATGGATCGTGAACACGCCATTAAGTGGCTTTGCGCTGATTTTGACATTATTCCTGCGCGAGTACTCGCTGGATCGCAAGACCGTACGGAGCGGCGATGCCAAGAGTCCTGGAGACCTTGAGAAAGGCACAACAGGATCTCTGAGCGAAGGAAGTCTGCAAGCACCAAAACCCTTAGACGATGACGACCCTGATACGAGCCCAGTCGACACCATTCACCACTCCGAGCCAAAGATAGAGGAAGAAAAAGTGAAGGTGTAAGACCGCAAACGAACATGATCACGAAGCACATTAGATTCCCAAGTAGCACGTCGATACCTATCAAGTAATTAAGAGCAAGAGTGGCTTGTAGCAGTATAAACTTGACGATAAGGCATTCCGTAGCATATCCTCTCACGCATGTTTTTTTCTCTTTCGGGTCGAAATGAAGGGTATGCAGCCGGTCATTTCCGCGAGTCCGATCGTAATGACTTGACCACACGAAGACTAGCACAGTGCGGTCTTCCATACGCGAGAACAGTGGAGACACTTGTCCCCTTCTGTCCCTGCTCTGGATATGTGTCATCTTGTTCCGTCGGGTTCGTCCATCCGACCTGGCCCGGAACGTGAAACCGGGAATGGTCTATCTAACGATCCGACGTTGAGGCCCTCACGCCCGCACACGCACACAAACTGTGCAAGGTTGTTCCTCAAGACACGCTCCAGAGCCATACGATGCGATCGCCGATGGGCGGGTGGGCCCGGACCCGGCGATCACGGTTTCTGAGCCTCCTGAAAGGCGAGTGGCACTGGTCGTTGGGTGGTCTCCTTGTTAGCGTCAGCCACGGTTTTGGGGTTCCGTCTGAATTGGACCATGGGAACACGGCCAGGTCAGTCAGTTTCGACACAATGGTATTCTGTATTTTCCTTCTTTCCCTCTCCTTAGAGAGGTTGCGTGCGGCTGATGATTTCCAGGGCCGTGACATCCAGTTCTTCCTATGGCTGCAACGAGGGATGAACCAGGCATTTCCTGGACGCAGGATGAAGCGCATGTCCTGCCCAAAACAGGCCAAGCATTGTTATTTGGTGTGCATCATGTTCCTCGGGACGCTGGATCAGGTGAGTCAGGGTTTTTTGGTGCTATCGGGTTGGATCGGAGATTGCGAGACTATCGTTTCCATCGTGCTCCCTACCATTGTAAGTAAGGCGCCTTCGTGGGGATGGTAACTACGGCTTGGTTGCGAGGTGCGCCCAATTCTCTTCATTGTCTCACCGCTGATTCAACATGCCTTGTTGCTGTTGCAAACTAACCCGTACATGCTTGCAACTGGTAGGTTTGGTCCTCTGGACAGAAACACTCCAGTACATCTGATGGGGTTCTTTCATAGAACGGCGCGTGCAAAAGACGTTGCTTGATCATGCAATCCAAGGTCGAAAGCCACCCCTCCACTCGTGCATTACTGTCCTTGGTCTGTCTCCCCGGGTGGAGCTGAGCGTCACTTTTTTTGTTAGCTCGGGACAACGCTTTGTGGGATTGCACAAAGTACGACTTGCCCGATCGTCTGTAGAGCATTCCAGGGAGTCGATGATGGTGTTATACAACTCTCCGTATCACCCTTTCAGACATCACATCGTTGAAGGACTACGTGGACAGGTATTCAATTTTCCTGATCCAATTGACGATTGCATTCGAGGTTGCGGCCTAATAGGCGTTGTATCAGGTTCGCTAACTTTGTTTTGGACAGTGTGACCGGACTTGGTGGTGCAAGGATGTACTGTCCGAAACATGTGCTACGACTGGATCTGCTCAAGGTCTTATTGCAACATGCTTCGTGAAACGCCCGCGCTGTAATCAACTCACCCAACTTGATTTTGTCGGGCCTTTCAGTCTTGTTGCAGGTGTTGTTTGCCTTTTCACAGGGTGGAAATAGCTGTTTGCTCGCCTTGTGCCATTGTTGGTTGCTGCGCTGACCATCTGGATCCTTTTTACTTTGTCAAAAGTCAGATCTATCAGAATGTAGGACGATCGTCTGTCTCGCCACCGGAATGACTTGACCCGTCGGCTATCCTCCCTCTCTTTCTTCAAGGTGAATCCCAAGCTTGGGTGTTACTCATTGTTCAGACAATTTTGAAATACAAAGGCACGAACGATTAGTTGTCTTTTGGCAACTGCGTTTCCCTACAACGCCGTTTTTCCTTTGTTGTCAGTATATGATAACACTATTCGGTGCCTTTGTTGATGATCGCACTCATTCGAATTCAATCTTCCGTTGTACTAACAAGGATTTCTGTGTTTGTTTCGTTTTCGTGATGGTGCAACGGCATAATCGACGGCTTTTTCTTCTAGCCCGTGGTTTTTTAGCTACTGGTGCAGGAATTGAGTACCTATTATCTATTATTTTTCATGTGCCTGTACCCCAGGCTGGCTCACCAATCGTATTTCAGAACACTTTCATACGCCTTGTGCCTTCCTTCTCATCTTCGAGGGGTTCGTTGTCTCGAAGTTAGGAGAAGCCTGGTCTGGGGGCACTGTTGACCATATGACCGGGACTCCTCATACAGGACCACAATTCGAGTGTGCATTTCCCCCCTTCGCGAGTGATTGCCTGATGTTCAATGACTCGAAATGCTAATCAAGAAGTCCTTCCTTTGATCACGGCCATCGGAGCAGGCTTTTTGTTTTAGATTCCGATAGAAGGATATGGCTACTGCAACGTCTGCGTTCCTTCGGTAAGCAGAGAAAAAAATACATTCGGCGCAGTAGGTGGCGCCGTAAGAGTTGCAACGCTTCCTCGAAAACTCGGAGTCATCCCAAACTTTGACGTTCTCGGACTTGCTGGTGATATCACAGCACTCAACAACACCATTTACTAGGTCCATTTGATTCCTGTATATCATTAGGGTGTCGTTGCACGGCGCTGACCTAAGCAAAGGCGCCATCCTTCGCGATATCGTGATGTATGTGTGGGCGCGGTCGATCGCAACGATATTGATGGTCACGGCGGCGTTGGCTAAATTTGATGCTGTTATTGCGGCGAACCGTACGATGGTGTATGGCGGGGACGTGAGGGACAGCAAGCCAGCCGTGGCGACAGCGGAGGAACCGGAAAAGGTCCGAACAAATCTATGAAATGGTCCCTTGAAAAAGTAGTCACAGCGTCCTCTTTGCACGGTTGCGCTGTAACTTGATATATTATATTTAGGGGAGTATTCACCTCCAGTGGGTAGCCAAGCACACCAGCTTCAAAATGGTCCAATGGCCCTGCAGATGGTAGACACCCAGAAGGCTGGGTTTAGGTGCCAAGTGGCGTGCTGCCTGTACTCGCTGAGATGGAGCAGGACGAGACCAAGCTGAAGACGTACAAATACGGTGTTGGCAGCGCTGTATCCCCATTTAAGGATAAAGTTCGCACGGAGTACGCAAGCTGAGGTCCTCGAGTCAGTTTACCACAGCGACATTGGCTTTTAAAAGTCGCACAGTCCACGACGGCGTTCGCCAATTCTTGACAGACTACGTTCGCCGTGACGAGCGGGTGAGTTTAAGGAGATGGCGAAGTCGTTTGCGCAGTATGCCTCGCAGTTTTTGTTGCAGCAGAATCCGGAGTCCAGTCTGTCCTCCTCACAGCCTCTCTTCTTTTCATTCACGACCGACGAGGGGTCTCGTGCAGCCAGCAGTCACAACAGCGAGCTCGACGATCTCGACGATCCTCATCTGCGTGCGGGTCATACGAGCAGGATGTCTAGCAAGGGGGACTATAGGAGTCGACAACGTGAAACAGATGAGGAGGATCCATATCTCCGTCTGGACGAGGAAGATATGCCACCAGGGGCCTCTCGCCATGCTTCCCAGTCGATCCCATTGATGGCGTCCGACTATGGCCAGGCCGAGTCGCAGGACTTTCCAAAGGGTTGGCTTGCTCACCAAGCATCACCCCCCCGACGTCTTCGTGCTTCCTCACCTTCTCCTTCGAGGACCTCCCTCGACTCCTTGGGACCCCCAGTGGGTCCATCACATGCCATACACTCCATCCTGCGCCCTCAGCCGCCTCCGCCGCCTCCACTTCACAATCGAGAGCCCGTGTCGTTATCTCTGACAGCAGCATTGCTGCCAAGAGACGGTACGTCTCGTCCGATTGACGTATTCTCGCTACCAGACCCTCGTCATATGTCGCGCGCCCGCCGGAAGTTCAATGATTCACACTGGACGATTCTATGGTGTACTGGTGTCACACTCTGTATCTTCTTCTCCATCTTGCTCATCTTCATCACACGTTGGCCTAAAAAAATATTGGGCCCTTTTCCATACCGCACGCTACTGCACACGGTGCCATTACTCACCATTTTGACATTCGTCAGCGCCGCGGTTGCCTATGCACACATCTTCCTCTTGCGGATATTCGTCAAACCCACCATGGTCGTCACCTCCGTATTTATACCAGTCACACTTTTCATTTCTGCAATATGGGCCTTTGTTGGCAGTTTTATGTGGGAAGAGGGTCAAGAGCCAACATGGGGCGAGACCGTTGGGTAAGTCACGTCCGGCGACTGGTCTCTTTGGAAGTCACCACTAACCTGAAGCATAGACTGCGCCTGTTTTCTGTCATCCCCCTCGTGTTGTCAATACTCACTGCTCGACGTCTCATCGACCTCCCTCGCAGAATCCATTCCACATCGTCCGTCCTTGACCTCACATCGCAACTTTTGATGTCCAATCCTTTACTCCTGGCACTTTCTCCTGCTATCCTCCTCATAATATTACTCGCCTCAATCCCTTTCGTTACCCTCATTTTCCGTCTCCTGTTAGTGGGCCGCTTTGAAGGTGTGCAGAACCGCTATGAATGGCATATCAAGGAATCGGCGGATTGGGCTATTTTTGGCACCGTCGTGGTGTGGCTCTGGAGTTGGGGTGTCGCACGAGGCATCTTACGCACAACTTGTACGGGAGTGATTGGTGCATGGTATTATGCGGAGTTAGTGTGTTTTTGTCGGCCCCCTCCGTTTCCCTCACTTGTTTCGTTTTTAGCCCAAGTCAATCCCCACCGCTCCCAATGGACACGCATATTATTCATGGCGCCCTCCTCCGCGCCACGTATCCGTCTTTGGGTTCGATCGTCCTGAGTGCACTCATTATGGCCGCCATCCGTATGCTCACGCTCTTGACTGTCGCGTTACGCCTCCTGCCTTCATACTTCCCACTTGTTCTCCGCCCATGGCTTCAACCACTCACGATCGGTATCGGCATGGCAGTAGGTTATTTGGAAAGCGTGACAATGTCATATAACAAGTATGCTCTCGTGTATACGGGCCTTACTGGCGATCCATTTTTACCGAGCGCAAGACGAGCACGTGCTCTCACAGCAGCTGCGGAATCTGCAGAATCGGGGCGATTCAGACGGAAGTTCAAGACTGAGCGTACGCGAATTATCTCCAACCTTGCAAATTCCGGGGACTGAGCATGTTTCTTTTTAGCTCAACTCACCATGCTCACGTACACGCCCTTGACGCTTACGTTTCCCTTTGCGCTGTTGACCTATCTGTTTGTCGCTCATACTTTGAACGCTCCCGACTCTGCTCTGGGAGCTGCTTTGTTGGCGGGTGGCGTGACAGCCCTTGTCGGCTTATTCTGTGTCGGTCTTGTGGAGGACACGTAAGTTCCCTGTATTACCTCCCGAACGTATTGGCGACCATCTCTTAGTGCGGACGTCTTGTACCTCTGTTATTGCATTGACAAGGATGAGGGTAAGAAACGGAGGGAAGAAGTCTTTGCGGCGGTAAGACATCCTCGCTTCTTCGGCATCTTTCGATCTGACGGGCCCGCTACAGTTTGAATACGATCTTCAGCCCAGACCTCAGACCACTCCAGTGCCGCCCCGCCCTCAGCCATCTACGCAAGCCCCACCGCAAAGCAATACCACAGGCAACGCTCGACCTTTACCCATGACGCCTCCTTCCGAAGCCTTACTTCTTCCCCCGTCCCCACGACGCGATGCTTCTCCGGGGACACATGCTATTCAACTCGTTACCTCTCCAGAGGCAATCCAGCCACTTCCGCCGGCCACACCGGACACAGATATCGATCCGTTTGAACACGAGCCATATATGCTTGAGGAACATCACCCACCGGAACCACATGCAGCAACACCGTATAGCCTCTCCTCTCCTGAGATAGAGTCCCCACCTCATATTCATCATGAAGAAGACGATCAAGACAAAAACGAAGAGTCACAGCTGTTCCCTGGGTCTGACCTGTTCTGAAGCATGACGAGACAATGATCGGGGGATCCCCATGACTCTTTGTTGACGAGTCTGGAGGCGTTAGACGGTTCGAAGTCACCCATTTCGAACTAGGTATAGATCAGGTCATTCGGTTGTCCCGTACTGGACTGTATAAACTAGCTTATCTTCTTGTCTTGTCTTTCCCATGAATCTACCGTATATTCAACTCGTCGCGAGTCACGTGTTCGCTACCTCCGGAACGCGCCCGAAAAGTTGGGCTGAGTCTTTGATGTCCATGTCTTTGCTTGCTGTTTCTCGAACTACACGGAGAACGTTTGCCCCCTACTTGGCACGCCATTACAGTACACCTAGTTCAAGCCAACCTTCCAAAACCGCGTCCTCCGAACCGACTAAAAGTAAGTCCGGAACGTCTTTGACACCTATTGCTCACCAGCACGCGCGCACACAACACAGACGCTGTTTCGTCATGTCCGGCTGGTACTGTACTGACCGGACTCAACTACCTGAAAGACGAAGCACCCATCCTCGCCAAACCCGACGATGAATACCCCGCGTGGCTTTGGGACCTCACGAAACCGAGGAAGGTGGCGGAGGACGAGGAAGGGCCGGGTGGGAAGGGGGAGAAACGGCGGTTGAGGTCGTTGCATCGTCAAACACTCAAGGACACGAATCTGTTCAAGGCAAAATGATGTGCGTCGCCCGCTGTCTCGTCCGGACGTTCGTTCCGTGCGTTGAGCTCGTTCCGATGTCACACAAGATGCTGACGTGCATTTTTCTTTTTTTTTTTGGGTGGGTACAGGTTGGTGTCCTCTAGATTTACACTGTAAATTTAAATTCGTGCAACGATTCGCGTGAGCAGCCGACATGATTCTACGTGTCTGTCGACTACCCTTCCTCGTCCGAATCGTCCGACACCCCTTCGACCTCTTTTCTCATCTTTGGTACGCTCACGTACGGCGTTCTGTCTTTGATCCATCTTCCCATCAGCCAGTCCACTCGACAAAGACCCGATGCGGTCGCGGACGCTAACAGGGGTGTCCCTCCGAGCCCGTTTCCGTTGTTCCATGCCACACGGTGGATGCCGATTTCCGGTGGCCATACGCCAGTGCTGGTGCAACCGGTCGCTTCATCTTCCTTGTCCTTTTCCTGCGCCTTGCCCTTGGTGTTGGTCGATCTTTCCTGTGTCTCCTGTGGTCCCAAAGAAGCTCAGTCAGTGGTGAAACATAAACATACGGACAAGATAGACCTGCGGCAGAAAGTGTTCGAGCATGCGGAATTCGCCTGTCTTGCGACTGTAATCAAGTTGATAGATCTTGTGAACGAGAAAGGGCTAGTGAGTATGATGTTCATCAATGTGTTCAGTGTTGGGCCGTAAATTGCATCGGACGTACGACAATTCCACCCCTCCGCATGGACCTGAGTGTATTGGTGGTCGTACACGAACCATCGGCTGACCCAATAGCGAGTTGAGGATGGTAGTCCGAGGTGCTCACGCTCTAATGATCCAAATACATCAACAAAAGGAGAGCATCAGGCAAGTGGTCGAAACAGAAACCAACCCAAACAGGCCCGTTCGGTTCCATCAGAATATGACCACGCCCCAACATACTCGGTGAGATGGAATACGACTTGACGGTGTTGTCGTGATCGATCATGATCGGACCTGTCGCGAACGCGGAATACGCTGTACAATGGATGACATCTGTTTTTATTTTATTTCGGTGACCTCGGGTCAAAAACGCGGATGGTTCGTGAAACGTACCTCTTGTCCGGTTAACAATGTTTCCGTGTGGCTCTCGAATGTCGGTGAGACACTCTAGGCCGTCGTATCCACCACTGGCAATGACCGTTGGGTTCTCGGATGAATTGAGGACGCCGCACCCATCTGTAGGAGGCACACGAATCCATGCGAGTGCACGGATGGCGGATTGATGTACAGCGATAAAGTGTGTCGGAAAGACATCTGAGTAGGCACAGTCGCTTCAACGCCGCGAAGTGCGAGAGAAGGAGGAAAAGAACATCACAGCTCGGTGACTTACTGAGGGTATCCCCGCTCTCCAACGCATGTCTGACGTTGTAGACGGCAAGACAACCTTGGAATGCGTCACGTCCGGATGGTGAACCACTCCTCGATTCAGTTGGACCTCACCATTCGTTAGCCCTATGGCGATGACTTCGCTGTTTGCCCAATCAAGGGACCAGCATGACGTTCCCTCGTGTTCGATGCGTAGGGCTGGTTCAGATAATTTGACTATGCAAGATAAGCACCTTTCTCACCGAAGGGGAGTATATTAAAAATGTGCCTACCAAAGACGGGGTGAGCAGTATCGTGCCCGGGAGGTCTTACATCCTCGGGATCTGGGACAACGTATATCGAGAGTGAACCGTCCTCGAAAGTTCCGGCCAATATGCCCATTTTTCGAGGATTTCTGGGCCGTCCACTTTCCCACTTTCAGTTGATGCTTTAGCCTCCTTTTCATAGGTTGGCGATGAAGACGAGGACGAACTTGGTCATGAGCAGGTAGAGGACACCATTTGATTTCCTGAGCCGGTCCGCTTTCCAGACATAACACCATTTCACAGCGGACTTCGGCTGAATCGCTCCGAAGACGATCTTTGATCGTCGCGTTCCCGTCCCGGGTTCTAGCTTTCAGAGTCCATATCTGGATGCAGGCAGGGGAGGGACGAGGAACTTTGACACCAATACCTGGAGCATGCGAACGCGTCGGAAAGGGGGCAACGGCTAAATAATGTCTGAACTGCCGAGCTGATTGCCGCTTAGGCGTGGTCACACAACGATGAAAAGGGTTCTTACCAGGGCGGTCTGCTGGATAAGTCGGACACCAGTCTATCCCCCACGCTGGGGAACCCACACTAAAGATGTACCCCGCGCCATCCTCGAAATAGTCGGCTTGATGCGTTCCCGGGTGAGTGTCATCAATAGGGGTAGAGTGCATTCACGTACAGGTGGCGACACTGTCGAACATGTTGAAAGAGACACGCGTCTGTTTGTCATACGGGCCCATATAGCAGTCGACTTGTGGAGGTGGTTTAAATTGGCCGTCCTCAGTCACGGCCACATCTGTGGGGAGATACTGCAGAGCATCCCTGCGATGTCAGTCCATGAACAGCTTGAATACAGATCAAGGAGGCAACCACATGTCACACACTTGTTGCTCAACACTTCCCAACCGGGTCGAACGGATACGTTCTGGTACACCCTGGGACGCCTTGAAGATTCCGCTTCGGAACCAGGTCCTGAACTGATGCTCTCTTTGAAACAGGATCTGTCTTCCATGATTTGCCAGACAGGTCCCGCGCCGACGTTGAAACCCCAGGACTTGCTAACTCTCTCAGTGAGGGCACGATCGGTGGTCATACTGTTTGTCGAAACGATACGAGGCTGCTTGAATAGCAGAGGGGGTTCATCCAGTCGCTCCACTCTCTCTTTCCTAAAAAACACGGGTACTGCCCGATGTCGATGGTGTGCGCTCGGATTTGGTAATGCATACATCTTTGCTGCCCGAGGTGCCGCCGAAGGTGGGGTAAACACGGAAGGTGCTCGAGTGGCCGGTTGTACCAAGGGAGGAAGTCTCCGTGATCGTTCCTTGCGTGTTTTCGAGGATGTGAACACGGGAGAGGTACCCCGGTCGGCCGTCCCGGTGGTATCAGGCTTGTGGGCTCGTGAAGCAGTCGCCTTACGAGTCCGTTTCGGTGCTTGTTCTTTCGGATCATGGACATCGTTCATACTGACGTCTTCATCCTCGCCGCTGGACGGTCTCTTGTCTGAACCTCGGAGACGTTTGTCGGGTTCGAATTCACTTTCGCTGTCGTTTTCGTCGTCCACTGAATGCACTTCAGAGGTACCTGCAGCGTTTCCTGGCTCATCGCCTGCGAGCGTACTATAACTTGAGCGTGGCTTTCTTGGACGAAGTTGGCGGGGCATAGTGGTCATGCGATTACATAAGTGGATATGAATCGCGTCGCGCAAACACCTCCAAACAACGCGTCCCCTTATACCATCATGTCCGCCGTCCTCAGTGGCGAGTCGAGCACTCCCAAACGACCGCGCCAGCCTCTTTTTCTATTCGACAGCGACAGCGACGACGAACGCCCCTCGAAGCGCGTCACCCCTGCTCCACCCGCAGCCAGGCCAGACGTCGACGCCTTATTCGAGGACCTCGACAAGGACGAGGAAGACGATGATTTGAGATACAAGCCACTGGCACCGTCGCTGGACATTGCCAAACTTGCCAAGGAAGCAGAGGCGAGGCATGCGCGTACAACACAGACGGCCCCTTCACAGACCACGGCAGGTGGATCGGAAACAAGGGTCGATGGCGTCGCCGCAAAGGACCCGTCTGGAAAGGACGGACGGAAGGGCAAGCCCGAGGATGGGGAGAAAAAGGGTCGAAAGGTTCTGCCAAAGATGGATGAGGAGAGGCTGGTAGGACCCGAGGGTTTTCCGCTCCTTATCAGGGACATCAAGGGATTTATACCAAAAGGGAAAGGAAACGAGGTGCGCCCACTCTTTTTGAACGTTGTCTGCTCGTTCTGACGCACGACCCCTCTAGCACTCGGATCTCAACCGATTATTACAGATATACCAGCTCTGGACACACAAGATGTACCCCAAGACGTCGTTTCAAGATACAGTCAACCGTGTCGAGAAATTGTGTCACTCAAAACGCATGCAGGTGAAGACATTTGAGGTTCGACTTGTGTTTTCTGACGTACACGCGCCACCAGGTTCGGCTGAGCGTCTGGCGCGATGAATTCAAAGGGACCAAGAACGGAAAGGAGCCGGCCGACGACCCGGACTTTATCGACCTCACCGAACCCACACTTGTGGGCACTGAAGGTGATGGAGACGACGAACCATCTGAGAACCCCCAGTTAAAGGCGTCCTCGCCTCCTTTGCTCCCCCCTGCATCCTCGGAGGCAGACGACGATGACTTTGACATTGACGCTGTGATCAAGGCTGAGGAAGAGCGACTTTCTGCACTTCGCGCAACAAAGGATCATTCTCTATCATATACGTCACTTTCACCGACGCTGGCAGGCACAGCTCCATCTAGAAACGGTCCCGATACGAACGCAATGGACGTCGACGAAGCAAGCCTTTGGGAGGCATTTGATGAACCAGGGCTACTGCCGGATCCACCTCAGAGTACCACCCCGTCATCTGCGCCTGCTGATGACGACGAGGATATGTGGAATATTGTCGATGATATGGAACAAGAGCAACAACATAAACCGACCGAAACTCAGATACCGATATCGGGGGTGAACACTATGTCTTCACTGGACGGTACGCACAGCGGGAACACTTCTCGCGCAACTAACGACGAGGACTTGGACGAGATGTATTCATAGACTGTGTCATCTATTGTACTTGCATTTTGCATAAATGTAGCTTCTGCACTGACATTCACTACGGTACTTGCACATGAGGGTCTTGCAAAATGCCATTCAAACGGTCTTCTCTATAAGCCCGGGGAAGCAACGTACTTCACGCCAGGTTCTGTTCAGAAACATGTCAGTTTGAGCTCGGTACGGAAGAGAAAAAAATGTTCAGAAATAAAAGGCAATGTAAAGATTGTCTCCATGAAGGTGCAGAACAGGTCTGAGAAATAATTCATCCCGAGAAGACCAAGGAGGTCTTCCAACGCGAATGGCGTGTTGAACTCACCAGAACTTCTTGTGATGGTGATGGTTGACTGTCAAGGCGCGTCTCACCCAAACTCACTCGATGACCCTCCTACAAACCGTCCGACGCCGTTTCTCTACCAACTCATCCGACGTCGCCCGACTCGATGCATGGATCAAACAGTCCAAGTCTCTCGCTCTCACCGACACCCTGACCCCGACGCATCTCGCCAACCTCTACATCACCCTCCCGACACGCGACGGCACCCGGGGTCAGTCGTACCAGCCCCCCGTAGAGGGCAGTCCACTCGGATATGGCCACCACCTCGCCTTCTTCCACCCCCGTCATCCCGAGAGCGCTCTCCGCCCCGACGGCACCGATGCTGATTTCTGTCCTCCGGAGCCATTCACGCGG